>VXBL01003716.1:25448-63182 GCA_013400195.1 Aramus guarauna
TGAGAGGGACTCCATGCTGGAGCAGGGGAATGATGAGAGGAGTCCTCCCCCTGAGGATGAAGAAGAGGCAGAAACACTGTGTGATGCACTGACCGTAACCCCCATTCCCCATCCCCCTGTGCTGCTGAGGGGGAGGAGGTTCGAAGCCGGGAGTGAAGTTGAGTCCAGGAAGATGGGAGGGGTGGGGGGAGGTGTTTTTAAGGTTTGATTTTATTTCTCATTCCTCTACTCTGTTCTGTTTGGGTATAAATTAGATTAATTTCTTCTCCCTAAGTTCAGTCTGTTTTGCCTGTGACAATAACTGGTGAGTGATCTCTCCCTGTCTTTATCTCAACCCACAAAGCTTCTCATTACACCTTTTCTCCCCTGTCTGGTGAACGAGGGGAGTGATAGAGCGGCTCTGGTGGGCACCTGGCCCCCAGTCAGGGTCAACCCACCACACAACTTTTCAGACAACATCTCCAAGCTAACTCAATTGAGTGAAATGCAGTATAGAACAATACAAATCCAGATTCACAACTGGAGTCCACCAGGTTCTGACTAGTGAAGGGGCAATTAAATTTGCATAGTTACCTTGGTATGAAATATACCCCAAAGGTCTACACAGACCATAGCCCTGTCTCTGACAGGAGTCGGTAGCTAAGGGACAATGCCTGAAGAGCATCAGAAGAGGATAAGCACAGCGTGATACACCCCTGAATTATTCTCCCAGCTTCATGGAGTTGTAATTTCAGATGGATTTCTCTTCCATTCATTTGCCTATATACTTTGTTTCTTTTTCTTTTGTTGTTGTTGTTGTTGTTAATTCCATGGAGGGGATACTGTTGTCTTCAGTAAACACTGCAAAAAGTCTGAGAAAACACAGGACTGACAAAAAACATTTGTTAAGGATGCTGAAGCTGTTTACCCTGCAAGTCAAAGAGAAAGGGGAAACCAGCACTTCATTTCCTTGCCTTTTAACGTTTTTTCTTCGTCTTTGTGCTCAACTCTCTGCCACTGTGTGGGGCCAGAAGCATTCCCAGCTTTGTCCAAAGTTTAAAAAAGATCCCCATTACTTTGCGCCTGCTTGGGGACCAGTTACCCACTACGAGTCACTCATCTTGATTACAGCATCTGGGTATCTCATGAATGCAAAGAGAGGCTTAAGGACTTAAGCATGTTTAATTCTACAGAAGACTGAGAAAAGAATGTGCAAATAATCTCAAACCATGCAAAGAGGTGCTCCTAAGCAATAAGATAATGTGTCGTTTGTCTCTGTGTTGTATAGGAACAAACACACTGAGTTTAATTTGCAGCATTTCCTAGTGGCAGTGAAAGCTCTGGAGTACAATGCCCAGGGAAGCTGGGGAGCGTGCATCTTTAAGAATGCATTAAATGGGCATTTGTCATAAATAACCCAGGTACAGCTGATCCTGAGTTAGGACATGGGTTTGGACTAGCTGACTTATGCTCTGGTGATTTCTATGATTCAGTGGTCTTCCGTCATGGTGGCCACAGCACTAAGCTTTGGTTTTGTTCAACACCTTTCTGAAATACAGTTAAAAAAATAACTTGTTCTTGTGTGGTATCACAAGGAAGCTGGAATATTTCCTCTGCCTCATCCTTCTACAGCTTCAGACTCAGTTTCTTGGATACGTAAATTGCTCTTGCTCTAAATATAACTCTGAGAAGAAAAATCAAGCTATAGTCCAAAACGAGTTGTAGACTGGTTTACTGCAGAGTATTTCTTCTTCTATGTATGAGGCCTGGAGCACATGTTTCTCTCTCCTTTTCTTTTATGTTCTGAACCCTGGGTCTCTGGAATAAGCCATACATTTTCCACTACAGGTTTTCCTTCTCTCTCATCCATTTAAAATGTTTTCAGTACCATGAATTATTTATTAATTATTCACTGAAGGAAAAGTCATTTACATTGCATTCGCAAATGTGACCAGCAAAAAGTAGCAAAACCATACTGTTTAAATGGTTATTTATTCAGATAATAACTAACTTATACTGCCTGTCTCCAGTCAGGTATTCCAATAAAACCAAGCTATAATAATCACTCTTAAGCCACTGGTGAAGGAATTCCTCTCTAATGATGCATAAGTTGAATGTGTCGATGGTCTTAAAAGCCTGCAATCGCTTCTGCCTGGCTCGTGTGTTCTGTTCTCCAGCTGGACAGAGGCCAGCTGTAAATCTCTGGGCTCACATATGAAAGAGACATCTTCCAGTCTCCCTTTCTGTAGGGCCATTATTTGTGATTTACAAGTATTTGGGCAATTACTGGCACTCTAAAACTACATGTACATCTCAAAAGCTGCAGAAATCGGTATAACAATGAAAGACAATCCTGAGATTGCAAAATTAATGATTTCCTGTTTTCTACTGATTAGACTGCTGGTTGAAGAGTGTCAGTCTTCTGCTGAAAAATAAGCAGCACTACTACATATAATTTACACACTACAATTGCTTGTCTTATAGTACACAAGTGTTGAAGACTTTGCTTAATTTAATGAACACAGTACATATAACATCAAACATTCCATCAAAAATCAAGATAGTTCATTAACTGCAGATGAGCAGAAGAATGGACTGAATAATCAATGGCTATGATTCATAATGAGTTCCAATGTCTGTAGCATTGAGTTAAAGCATCAAGGTTTGTGGCACACACACAAAAAAGGATGTGATGCTGTAGAATCATTTCAGATGTTCAGCAATTTGTATATCATATTGCTATACATAATTTTCACCACACTAGTTTCTCCAAGGTGCACAACTTCTATCATCTACACTCTGAATGAAGTAAATGACCACTGGAAAAAGACTACTGAGACACACTATTGACATCAGAATGTTTATTAGTGGCACCCAGATCATTGCTTTGATTTGCTTACAGGAGCAGAGGAATGTTTGCAGTTCAGGGGTGCAAAGGCAGTAATTCCACATTATGAGCTGGCAGAGAAGAAAAAACCAAGCAAACTGAAAACTGCTTTCTTCTCATTGGGGAAGGAGACAGGAGATGGAGACAGTTCAATGAGACAGCGTCATGCTCACTGGCATGGTGGCCAGTGTACCTCTGCAGTGACCCTTATTCATCCCACCTATATCAGTGGATAAATAGCTATGGACCCAAATGCTACACAGAGAGCTTTCCCTAAATACCTTTTCCAGAGCATCAAAGTCAGCTTTATTAATAACTGCTACACTGTACAAAAGTGATACCTTGGCTGAGTCTAGGATGGGAAGTCTGTTGCTCCGGCATCACAAATTCTTTGTCCTGGGGCTTTCATCAGAGCAGTCAGTTTGGCAATACGTCTTCTTGAGACACTTGAGTCAAATTTACGGTAAGATCAGTGGTATCCCTGTGTAAACATGCGTTTTAAGATAAGGATAGGGTGTTATTCAAACACCTGATTAACACAAATTTGCATAAATAAAAGTCATACCAAAACACTTACATGAGCAATATCTGGTCTCACAAACTACCTTGAGACACAAATATTTTTGCATTGGGAATGAATTTACAAATATATTGTCAAAGTATTTTTTCAGTTTCTTGGGCTGTTGTGATTTAAATACCAACACAGAAGTCAGAATGAAGCCAGAGGAAACTCTGTGTTCACTTCAGCCCATCCTATACTACTTAGTCCTACCTTTTAACAGGGAAACTCTATCCACTACAAAACACTGCTTTATTAAACAAAAACTAAGAGCATGCCACTAATGGCTACTACATAATTGAGCTAGGCACATGGCCTGGAAGGTGTGTGGCCTGGACTAGAATAATAAATTGACAATCTCACCAGCTGATTGTGTGAGTATAATGGTATTTACAGTGAAGTAGAGAAAAAAACACAGAGGAATGCATTCCTGCTTCCAAAAGCAGAGTTGTACTGTAAGTTTAAACTTTATTGTGCAAAAATACTGTAGCCAAAGCTAATGATTGGCCCCTTCCACCTAAAGGTTGCACTGGTTTCAATCCATACATCAGAGACATATTTTAATTTCAAATTAATTATTTTCAGCATTAGTAAGATGAAGGTATGTGGATCACAGCTGTTGTCTACAGTTTAAAACCTCAATGTTCTCATCATGAGGGTTTCAAATTTATTTTTTGAACAGTGCTACATTTCACAGTAAGATAACAATTGCCAGAAATAACATATTTTAACTAAGTGTCTTGAAATAGTGGCTTCCTATACAGGAAACTGAAGGTTAGTTTTAGCCGGTATAATCATTATATTCCAGTCTTCTAGGCAGTAACTAGAGCACTGTCTGTCTTATATAATGGAATATATCTGACAGCTCCAGGAGAGATAATGGTAGTACTAGTCAGATAACATCAGAGTCATTTATCCAACTTTATTTCATTCATCTTCCTCTCCATCACTACAAATAGAGTGAGGAAATGTCTATGCTATATAAAGATTTCTAAACCAAGAAAAGTTACTTACTGTATCTCCAATACTTGTGCAAAAATAAATCTCCTTGAGTTATCGTTCCAGCAATTTACCATGAGTGACACGTCAAACTCTTTAAGTTCCTTTTAAAATTTGGCATCTCTTCTAGACTATAGAGGGAAAAATGCCTGGGGACTCTGAAAGTTCAAATTCTTTTTATTAACTAAAGTCATGATTCAATATGTCTCGATTGAAAGGCAAGAGTCCAGCTGAAGAGATCAAAAGATCATCTTGACGGAGAAAACAAATCCATAGCATTGAATTGCATTAGCAGCAAATGTGCTTCACAACTGAATTTGGGTATAGTTTTTCTCTGGTGGTTTGTGGAGGGGGTTGGTGTTTGGTTGTTGGGTTTTTTTAAATGAAACACTTTGCAAGTCTAATTGGGAAGATGGAATTGTACACTATGGACAGCACCATTATGCTTTTCAGTGCAAAGCTGCAACGTTAGAGCTCCAGAAGTGTTCCAATATGATTTAAAAGGAATGTATTACCACTGGCATACAACCCTTTAACTCCATGACACTGAATATGTTGGCACTACATCTACACTATGATTATACTCATTTCCAGACAGGTTTCTCCACATTTCTGTTCTTGAGTGAAGAGATGTGTAGGAAAATGAAATACTTTATGCTGCTAAAGATATCTTTTTCTAGCTGGAACCACTGGAGAGATTTCACGTGGTTTGGTTTCTCATTTTAAAAAAGCCCGAGTCAATTACCAGCCTGCTATAGATAGTTTTCTCATGAGCATATAAAAAAAGTGCTGCTGAGAAGTGTAATGACGGCTCTGCAACAATATTTAGGGCTGCATTTGTGCACTGAATTATGATTAGAGTTGCTACTACTAGCTTTCATGGCACTTATCGAACATCTACACTCTATGAATATATATCACTGAGCCTAAGCTATGTAATGGGATGCAGACAGTGAGGTAGATGGGTACTTCAAGCAAAAGCACTGCAGTTCCTGGAGACAAGAGGAACAACACGTAGCACCTGGCTTTCCCTTCCTTGTCACAACCATTCCCTAGTGTTTACAAACTAGACACTTGCTTTTGTTTGGTATTTGAATGTTCTCCAGAATTCGGAAGCCAAAACTTGTCCCTTTCTTTTCAGCACCTGATCTTCAGCTTCAGAAACAGTTACATGAAGATGTACTTCAGAATAGTCTTGGCTTTCCAAAGCATCAGCGGAGCAAGAGCACTGCAAGAGTTGGAAAGAAACTCATCACATCTTCTCTGCCACTCTCTTAGATCCTGTTGCTTTGGGACTCACCCATATGTGTATGGCTGTAGAGGTTTTTTCCATTCTCATCAGACTTTATTTGAGCAGGAGAACCCAGAGGTAAGACAATCATCAGTCCCTGTTTTTTTCAGATCAAAACTAAGGATGTTCTGATCGGGACATTATCTGGGCCAAGTTTTCACTTAGATACAGGATAATAGATAGCCCATTCACTCAAGTGTTTATCTTTAAAGTGTTTTACAAATACAAGTGAATTTTCAAACTCTTAGGATCTGGGTAAGTGATTGTTTTACAGGTGAGCCAACAACAACTACCCGAATTAAGAAACTACAAATTCAAATCAGTTAGTGACTTGGAGCCTGTATGATTCATCCAAAAGTTATGCAGTCATTCAGTGATGATATGTGGATGAGAGCAGAAAAGTCTTTTGTCCAGATAACATGTTACTCATTCACCAATACTGTCATACAGTTGCCAACAAATCAATGCCATGAGTAACAGCAAAAAGGAAGGCACGTTCATATACTGGCTACATGCTATACAAGAAAAGATGCATCAGCTTGACTTAATGTATTAAAACTCCAATACAGGAAAAAGGTTCATTTTCAATATTATTATGAAAAGGAGTGATAGGACAAAACAAGTTTTTAAACTTACTCATAAAATAAATACGCATCCAGAAAGATTCAGAATAAAAAAATCCAAAGGTTTATTTAGTATAGAATATGTTCTGGTACATTGCTGGGAGAGGTAATGTTCACAATGCAACTATCCCAGTGGCAGCAATAACTTTAATTAAATCAAAGGTGCTTAAAACTAATTAATTGTCAAACCCAGAGAAACTTGAAAGTACGTGCTAGGGCTGCCAAACTCTGAATATAGGGATACATACTACATAAAATATGAGAAAATTATGGTTTACCAGTGCAAAACCTACAGAAAGTTGGGACTACAAAATACAACTCTTCCCAGGAGTCAGGTCGTATGCAAGCCCTAAGGATATAAAGTTTATCGCTACTGCTGATATAATATTTTTTAAGACTTAATTGCAATTAATAATGGTTGCCAGAGGAGTAAACATTTAACTATTTAACATAAAACTATTTAATTAGCTTGTCTCTTTCCAATTACAGTCTACTTACATAAATGTATTGTGGTTTACTCTGTGATTAAAAAGACACTAGCAAGTATTCAACAAAAGTAAACCATTATAATCCAATTTGCAATGAGGATTACTCTTTCTCAGTGCAAGGCTTAGAACCTGCATCAGCATCATTAACTTTTTTCTACATGCTACCAATTAATAGAAGCTTACTTCTACTTCCACACCTGAACTGGCTGGTACAACTCCTTCACTAGGAAAATGAAACATGGAACCTGTACATCATTGTATTCCTGAGCCCTCCAAGTTTATCCCCTCTAGTGTTGGACTTGGTGCCTCTACCTCATTACTACCCTGCCTTGCTGGGGACCTTCAGTGCAATGCCCCTTCCCTGAAACTTTCCTGCATACACATCCAGCTTGGTCTGAGCCAATTCTAGTCTTTTCTCCAGAAGTCTGTATGCATTTTTATGCAATGAGAAAGGCTTTTTAAAAAACAACATGGTCTTTTTTTTTTTTTTTTTTTTAAGAACTACGTATTAGAGGGAAGAGAACTCCATGCACATACCACTATTTTGGATGGTGACCTAAGTAGACCTAATTCTCCTGATACTTTAGGCAGTTTCTCTGTAATTGTTTGATATATCAGAAGTAAAGTATATTTCTGTTGAAAAAGTCTTTTTATGTCTTATGAGAGGTTTTGTTTGTTGTTTTGCTCTGGTTTTGCCTTTATTATTTCCTATGTCTTAGCTGTGACTCTTTTGGTCAAAAAAAGATTCCTGCAGGCTGCAAAAATCATCACAGCTCAAAAGCTCTGTCATTACTCTAAAATTATTCTTACCTGTTTGCTGGGTCATTTTAAAAAATGTATTTGTCCTTGTTAGTTTTGCTAAAAAACTATTTCCTGAGCTCAGTCACTGTGTTCACATATGAACTTCCTGATGATCAGGCTAGTTTCCATTACTCAGAATTGCACCACCGTACTTCCAGATCCACCACAGGTATTTTAGCCAGTACAGTTTTTCTGTATATGTTTAGAGACATATCACAGGTATATTCAGCCCAGAGGTCCAAACTTTTGCATCAAACCATAGAAAGCTGTTTACAAAACCCCTTCAAAAAATCTAGAAGGGCCAGATATCATTCAGTCAGCTCCCGAAAGGCTGATAGATCATTTTCCGGGACAAAATTACTCTCTATGGTAACCTTGCTCTTTGAAATAAGACCATAATAGGTGCTATACCTGCAAGTGAAAGTAAAATGTCACTTAATACTTAAAAAAAAAATTGTACTAGCAAAAGTAAGGTCACTAGTCCATTCTCTTCCTGTTTCAGCAGCCAGAGCCCCTAACAGTTCCATTTTTTCCACATGCTCTGGCTCATTAGCACTTAAATGCAATAGATTTCTCTTGTTTCTTTCAAGCTCCTGAATGATGAGATTTGACAATGTGATAATAAAATTTTCTACTCAGCATACATACTGAAAGAAGAAATTAAGGAAACCTCATCTGGGCCATTTTGAAAGGAGTAAAAGAAGAGGTAGAGCAGCTTGATTGCTTTGTTAAACCACTGCAGGACCCATCCTGTGGAATTTTGAGCACATTTAAACTATGGAAAACTTGGAAACGCTGAGAACATTAAAACTTCCACATCAACATCTGCTGTTTCCCAGATTTCCGTAGCCACTGGGACATAGGCTGCTCTGGGGTGCCCTCACTCTCCAGACACTCAGAGCTTTGTGACCATGCAGGCAAGAAACAGAGACTGGCCAGACAGAAGGATAGCAAAACCAGTCATTAATCTGGAGTTTGATTAGAGCACTAACCAACGGGGAAGGAGCAGTTATGGATCTCAAAGAGCTACTTATCTTTGTTAGCCAACAGCTATCCCACATAAATGAAATACGGAGGCTCTAAAGCAGAGAATGGACCTTATCCTAACCACAGAGTTATACCATTTTGGTCCCTTTTCTGCCTTTCCAAAGTCTGCTTAACAAGTCTTGAAATCTTTTATGTACCCTGAGAATGCTCAAGAACCCAGGAAAAGAATTCTCTGTGCAACCCAGATTTGGGGAGCTAAGCTTTAGCATTTTAGAGAAGTGATATCATGTGGGATCACATCTTGTCTGCAGTTCATCTTTTTCTTAAACACTGAGGTGGTGAATAGGGCACGGGTCTTCATTAAAACTCTTTCTGATTCTCTCAATAAAGACAATTAAATTGTAATTTGTTTAGTTTATTTAAAAATACTTCCCTGTTATAACTCTAATAACTTAATTTGTAACTGGGACATGAATTTGACAGCTACCAAAGAAATAAATAATTGGAACTCCAGAAAGCCACTACACTTTCTTTCACTCTTTTGCTGCTTAAAGACTTGAGAAGTGTTAGAATTACTACTTAATGAGAGATGCATATAGTCTCATTGGCATTTCTCTCATTGGTACTTAATGAGATTAGATGAGAAATAATTAGACAAAATAGCAGTGCAAAACCCAAGGGGAATAATAAAACTGTCCGCATTTCACTAGGAATCTTAGAAATCCTCTATCAATTCTGGTTTAAGCTACCAAAACCAACATGCTTTATCAGTAAGTTAAAAAGTTCAAATCCTTTTCTGGTTTGTTTATTTTCCTAGTATATCCTTGTAAAAGATCAAAACTGATAGTGCTTGTCATGTTGCAAAACCAGCAATAAAATTATTTAGGGGTTAACATTTGAGAAATTAATCTTACATGCTAGGTATTTCTTTCACTTCAAGCTCATGAGCACTACTACAGATGCCTGCAAGTCCATTCATGCACAGATTCTCCTAAGGAAACTGGAACAGGAATTACACCTAACCAATGAGAAAAGAGATGCAATGACATGTGATCTAAGCAAAATGGTTTACTTATTCTTTTCAAGTAACCAGGCAAGGTCTGTCTGTGCTTTTCCCCAGTTTCCTAAAGCCTTTGTTCTGAAAACAATTTTAAATAATTAATAAATCCAACTGAATTCACAGGCTATTCAGAGATGAATACAACACACAGTAAAATAAATTTAATATATCTCCTCTTATGAATTATTCATGCTGCTTTAGTAAAATCTTTCTTGAATTAAGAAAAAACAACAGTTTTTCAGTGCCTTAATTCAGATATGCATTTTTGTAACAACAAAACTTTGCCCTCAGGACAAAGTCTAAATAAGGCAAAATCTGCCTTATATGTGTGTACTTGAACATACATGAATTGTAATGACATCTTATTTGTAGTATTTCTAAAAAGCATCAGTTGGTATTCATCAAAATGGTTAATTTAAACAATCAGGTTGCAGCACGAAAAAGGCAATGCCAGACCCTAACTGAAATAGATAAAAATATTATGAATCGCATATTCAGATGGCTGCTAATAGAAACTCTGTCTGGAAATATACCATTATATGGTGAATATATACTCAAGGCTTAAACTGTGTTGGACTTTGATTTGAGGTATCTATTTCTAGCTGAACAAACATATTATTGTATTAGTATAAGGGCAGCCCGGTTTCCAAGTTACATTGCCGCTCAGCCTCAAAGGTAACTCAGAAGAAATGGATTTCAATACAGAATTTAAATGCAGAACGTGACCCAGCTCCCTGCCTGAAAAGAACACAGGAAGATGGTCCCAATCTGTGTAGTGTCATTATGGAACAAAGGGCAATGGAAAGGAGCTTTGGAGGGGCTTAAAGGACTTTATAGGAAAAAAAAAAAAAAAAAAATTATCCAGGACCTGTCTCCTGGTCACAATAAGTTTTAAGTGGAGGACCAGAGATGCCAGGAAACAAGATGATATAGCTTTTCTCCAGGATGACTCAAAGTATTAGTTACAACCAGTGGGAAACACATGAGAAAATTTCATTCACAGCTTCACATTGACTTTACATGAAACATAAGTTAAGAAGAAATGGCTAGGGAAAAGGTAAAATATTTAGAGAATCTTAATAGGTTACTATTACTGAGAAAATTACTGTTACCAAGAGAAGCTGAGATGCAAATGTTACAGGTTACAGAAGCCCAGCAGTAGCCATGAAGCTGCAAGCCCAGCTCTTGTAAATGAGGCTGTTAATCTAAAATTGGATATCTTATTTAGCAGTCAGACAAGCACTGTGAGCATTGAGCAAGTGGATAAGATAAGGCAGGCTTAAGACATTTAGATCAAGATTCTCCTCTGGTGTAATTCAATTGGAAGAGTTGATGGCACTGCTAGGATCCACACGAGCCAAGGAAATGCCATCAGAGGCCACACTGTCATGTCTTTCTCCTGATTTGCACATAGCTGCAGAGGAAGCCCTACAATTCACAAATTTGAGCCTCTGAAGTTACGAGGACTGGATTGGTACTCTCAAAGAAAAAGTTCTGACTTGCTTGTGGATTGCAAACCATAATTGTTCTAAATTCCTATGTTTCAGTTACTTCTGAAGGTATTTCAGAAATTTTCAGCTCTTGGCCAATTAATTTTTTTAAGCAGTCAGATCAGTGATTTTTTTTCTTTTACTGGTTTTGGGTTTTAGACAGTCACTCCAGTGATGTAAGGGCTGCTATTCAAAGAGAGAGTTCTGTTTCTGGGCTGTACATTGTGTGTAACAGAACTACAATATAGTCCTCACTGGACACACTTTGCTAAGCACTTTCAGATAATGTTTCTTCAAAAATTTTTCAAATATGTGAACAAACCAAGCAGCAAAATTGAGAGAAGGGGTCAGTGAAGAAAAAGTTTGGCACATCTTTATGTCCTGAGTTTGAAAATTGCCTCCTTCCTACCACATCCTACCGGATGAGAGGTGTCTCACCCAATGACAACTCTTAAAATGAGTTTGATTTGTTTCCACAGAAGCCATCATAACCCTGGTATATTAAAGTGTGAGGAGGTTTTATATACTAGTACTAATCCTGTCATATATTGCTGCAAAATGGATTACTTCCAGTGAAGCTGGGATGATACCGTCAGATATCAGAAATGAGCCTCAGTTTACTCAGCTGAAAGGTTGAAATTAAAGGCTGAACCCATGGGATAAGGGGATCTGTGGCCACCGTCAACTGAGAAACAGAGGATGTCCTGATGGTATGGAAGGAAGAATTCTCTGCTGGCATACCTTTTCATCCCCGGTGACTGGATGGTTATTTATTTTCACCACAAGAGATTGCTCATGAGAAATACCTGACTGAAGTCTAGTCAAACTACAAAGAGCTCTTTTATCTGTAAAAAGTGCAAGACTGTGTAAATAAAAGAATCTGGTGTCGCCGTTTTCATAAAAGAGTGAATAAGGATGACGTCATTGGCACAATATGTGAACGGAGCAGTCAGCTTTTCAGTAATACAAAGTGACAGTCAAGATAGCTCACAAGTGGTTTATACATTTATTTTTGGAATAGTATATAATCACACTTTGCCAGTATTCTGGCTAGGAAAGCAAAGTTATTCATTAAATATATATGTTCTGCAAACAAAATAAAATTGGCAGTGATATTTTAGCTAGTTGAAGAAACACAAAAATATCGGTTGCCTGTCCCTCTTTTTAGTCAGAGCTTGTTTTTCTGCTTTCATAATAATGATACTTAACATTCACAAATGAACTAAACCTATTGTCATACTTAATGATTGCATAACAGCAGTTGTTCATAAGTTGTACCAATTGCTTGATATATCTTTGAGCTATGAGATAATCTCACAATCGAAGACACCCAAGGGGTTAGAAATCATTAACTGAAGTGGACAAGGCAGAACCTGTTTGAGGCTTGATTCCCATTGTGCCTTCCAAGGACTTTGGCCTGATGACCCTGGGCCCCCCTGCCCAGCTCAGACTACTGATCTCCATCCCCTTTCCCTGGGAGGAAGACTACGCTCAACACAATGTTTGTACTGTACAGCTGTACAGTGGCAGCAGCCCAGCAGCTGAGCACCTCTCTAATACAGAGAGGAGCAACAGCAGATCCCAGAGCTCTTCTTCCAGTACTTTCTGGAGTACTTTAGTAGGAGGCAGCTGCCAGCTGGGCTAGTTTTCTAGGGTGACCCTCAGCTATGGCTCGCCTCCAATTCGGTCCTACAACACTCCACCAGGCAGGTTCACCCGCCTCTCCCCTGCTACCCAAGGCTGAAAAACCCTCCAGCTGCCACTGCCTAAGTATTAGGGCTTTACAACTGAAATTGGGAAGCAGCCCCATGAACAACTTGCCCTGCAAACTTGCCCAGCACCCCAGTTTTAATTAACAGGGGCTGAAGTACAGTGTCCAGTCTTCAGATAACTGTGTGCCCACAGGCCCTCTGAGCATCCAGGGTTTTAATGTAAATTAATCCATGAACACAGGATTTTACTGGGGGAGCTATCTTACTTTCTCCTTGTAGATCCTTAGAAATATCATTTGAATTGAATTGTGAGCAAAAACAACCAGCTACAAAACTCAGCTCCCTCTTCCCTCAGACCTTCCCCGAAGTTACTATTCCCCATAATGCTTCCCATAATGTGTCTAAAAAAACAGAATGAAAAGAGGGAGGGTTAATCACTGCCTAAATCCATAGTAGCAAACAGTCACAGCAAAGACTGTTTGGCCCAATGAACTTGCCATTCATTCCTTCTGAAATCTCACTAAACTTGGGCTGAGAATCCTGTTTCTATTTTTAAGAAATGCAGCTTGTGAGTGGGAGGCAGAAGAACCAGATACAAATAAGAAAAAGAACACATGGGGCAGCATGTTATGCTGGTAACAGAAGAACAAAACCAGTTGGATTGAGAGATTGTCTTGGTTTAACTCCTGACTCTCAAAACCCACCATTTCCATAGTTTGTTCACCATGCTGCGGGCAGTCTTCACCCTCCCACCCACACCAGTTTTAGGTGTTATTTTTTCTCCTAAACTTGAAAATGAAGGTCTTTTGATCAGAAATGGACAAGACACTTCATATAACCTATGAACTCTCTCAGATGGTACCACAAACACAGGTCTCAATGTTGTAGCTGGGTCCTTCATTAGATCTGGGATTCAGTGTGATTGTAAAGTTGGTGGCCCCAGCTCAGCTTCGGCAGATATGATTTCCACACACTTTTTCACTAGTAGTTATTCACTCAGCATGGTTTGGGTAAGGCATAGATAATACAGTGGGTGCAACTGCAACCCTCAATTTGGTCTGTCTGGCACCAGTCACATCGCTGAATCTCCAGCCACGTCTGTCCAACGTAATCCAGGGCACTGGTGAGATCCCACAGCTACCAAGCCAGCTCCAGCATTGGAAGCAGTACAGCATCATTAACATGCCATTATGATCAGATTAATAAGCAGAGACCTAGAAACACTGGTCTAGGCACAGACCCATAACACAGTTTTCTTGCTGCCAGCACCCAAAACATTACAACTGTGCTGTGCAGCATTAGACCTTGCAATAGATAGAATAAGTCCCTGGAGCAAGCTTAGGGCCATTAAAGTGATGCTCTGTTGCCTTGCATCACTGATAAGTTCTACATCTGGACAACCAAAACAGTGAAATAAAATGTATCTTTTAAGATTATTGCTGGGTTTGCTGCATATTTTCTTTCATTTCAGTACTACAATTAAATTAAACCCAGTACAGCTGCATACTTGTTTCAGTTGCATAACAGATACACTTACAATGGTGAAAGAAAAGAAGGTGCCTACCAATGCACGAACATGCACGCACACATACACACAACCTTGGTAGAGTGCCAAAGTACTTGACTATGATTAACAGTAACAGATCAGTCATAAATAATAGCTAAGGCTACAACTCTGTCAGCTGCCAGGAGATGTGGTTCCTGTCGCTTTGACTGGGACATGTCAGAATAGAATAGAATAGAATAGAATAGAATAGAATAGAATAGAATAGAATAGAATAGAATAGAATAGAAATTTCAGTTGGAGGGGACCTACAACCATTATCTAGTCCAACTGCCTGACCACTTCAGGGCTGACCAAAAGTTAAAGTATGTTGTTAAGGGCATTGTCCAAATGTCCCTTAAACACTGACAGGCTTGGGGCATTGACCACCTCTCTAGGAAGCCTGTTCCAGCATTTGATCACCCTCTTGGTAAACAAATGGTTCCTAATGTCCCGTCTGAACCTNGGAGTTACTCCATCCTAGGTGCAGAATCTGGCATTTGGACTCTTTAAATTTCATCCCAGCACTACAAGACCCCAGACCTACACCATGAAGTCCTAGCTTCTTCCATATATTTCCTAGAACCTCACATACATATAGCTTCTTTATGCAGTGACCATTGATCTGGAGTCAAGGATGCTTCACATGCAATTGGCAAGCTGGAAGAGATGGGGATATGCTTGGACTCTTCAAGAGGCAGTGCTGGAGGTAGCTTGATCCAGTTCTGCAGAGACGAGTGTTAAAGCTTCCTCTGGCATATTCTGCTCCCTGACACACACACACCCCCCACCCCCCACCCCGCAGACATCCTAACCAAGCTCAGCCTGCCAGGCAGCCCTCCTCCTCCTCACACCTGCCTGCTCAGGCATCATCCCAAGAACCACTCTTGGTGATGGGGGTGGTGGGAATTGTCAGTTTGGCAACACAATCTTAACTATTTCTGCCCTTACCCATTCTTTTCCTTACTCCCTGTCTTTGCCTTCCTGATGAAAGGCAGCTGATATTACAGAAATCAGTATGGATGGTTTTCCTTGCTGTCCAAAAGAGCTTAATTAACAAGAGACAGATGATTTCTGCATTGTCCAGAGGCCAAAACTATTCTGATTTGGAATGCAGCAAGTTTGAGGTCTTCAGGGTTTGCCAGAAATGCTGAATGGCAAAATTATCCCTCCCCCAGAACTCCTTTGCAGGCAGCAGTTCTGTAGATAACTGGTCAGGGCAAATCTATTGTTTTCCTGGTTTAGATTTGGGTTTTCCTGCACCAAAAAGGCAGACAACAGACCTCCATAAAAGACCAGAACTGAACATCTTCAGTAGCCCTGGAAACATTTCCCTATGATTTTATCTGTCGAATGCTATCTTGTATGGTGCAATTATAGCTAAAGTAGAGGAAGAAGAGATCCTTCCTGGTGAGGGATGTCAAGGGCAAAAATGCATCTTGCAGTCTCTTAATGAGACACAGAGAAAATGTTCAGCTGGACAGGGCAGTATGCTTTTAAACAGACAGCCTGCTTACTACATGTTGCACACTGCACTTAACTGAAAAAAGCAGGTTTCTCTCCTTCTCCTGATCAGTAAAATGCTAGAATTTCATGGGACTTAAGTTGTTCTCAGTAGGGATTAAAAACTGCACAGGCAATAAACAAAGGTGAAATTTAATAGCAACGATATCATCCAGAGCAGAAATTATTCATCACTAGCCCCAACTGAAATGTAATGAAGAGATGGCATCATGTATTCACGGCATGTCTAAGCACCATCCCACTCTTCATGCACATCCACGAAGCCTGAGATGAATCTACTATTTGCCTTTAAATAGAACTTTAAATTATTTTTACCAGATAAAGAAACACCATTCTGAAACTGTGGTATCTAGTTAAGACAATAATGTTTTTACAGAAGCTACCAGCATACACACTAGGCACACTGGATAAGTTTCTGTGCATAGCACAGGAAGATCTTAGCCTAGAGATCCTCAGATTCTGGCACTGCACAGACAAGTAACGTGGTCCTTCTAAACTGAGCAGTGTATTTTTTCTTTGTTTATTTCCATATTCATTGCAGCATTTGCCTTAGGCTTATATAATAAGATTATAACTAGAAAAGTATTGCAGCAAAGACTGCCAAATCTCTCTCTCAACCCACCCCGAAACTGAGACAGCTTCATCAAATGTCAGGACTCTCAGCGCACAGAACACCAGGAGCGGAGAGCAATCAATCAAACACGCAGGAGCATAAGCAGTACAGCGATTACCAGAACTTAATCTAAGAATACAAATTAAAACCATCTTTCTGTACTAGTTGTGCAATAGTTTGTGTTTGATTATTAGACTTGATGCACCCAAAGAGAAAAACATATCTTTACGTCCTGGCACCTCCACCTCCTGGAAGATCTTAACTTCTCCCAGGCCTGCTGAATTCTAAAATCAAGTATTTTTTATGCTTTCCTTAGGTTGCATCTTGTGATTTCTCACCTTTTAAGGAGATGGGAAGCCTTAAGTGATTGGATTTGAATAATTTTGCTAGCATGAACAATCAACAAAAATTAGATACTGCTACTTACTGCAACATCTGTTTGCATCCAGCAGACGTCAGGTCTCTTCCTCTGTTAAGCTGTATTGGTGTGACCTCTTTCTCACAGTAGCTTAAACTCACTCCTATGAAGAAGTTGCACTTCATTAATAATATCTAATATGTCTTCTGAATACTGAAACAATAACACACAAAGAGTAAAAAATTATGGTCCCTACTGTCACTGCTAAACTTTTTCATAGGTCTTTCTTGAAGACCAGAGAGGCAATAGCAGCTGTGTTGAAAATGCTCTTTATTAACTCAGGTTAATGTGACTTTGATTAACTCTTACTGTGTGACTGAATTCAGTCTGCAATTGACAAGAAGTTTAGATACAGTATGAACTTAGGAAAAAGACTGAGAAATAAGAAAGGTTTCAGTAAAAATGTATTTCTTTAATTAACTGTATTTTCCTTTTCATATTGACCACAAAGTTGATTTTTTGGGGGTTAGCCAACACAAATCAATCAATTGCTATTGAATCAAGTTCTACTGAGATGCAGGCAAATGCTCCACTTCTCCAGCTCATGCTGTCTCTATGACTCTAATAAAATCAATAAAGAAGTCTGCAAGGGATGATGAATTAAGATGCGAATAGACCCCCATGCGATTTTAGCTAGATTTTGCCACAAATATCATGAACATTATTTTTCCGCCTCTGCTTCATCCAGAGCTATTCTTCAGATACAGTAAATGTGTCCACACAGAAAGTTAATGAGGCCTACGAAATATACTGTAAATTCAAACACTTTCTTTCTTAGTGGAGAATTTACTGTGTAGGCAAACCCCAGAATTAATTTCCATATTTTTGGTAATTTTAAGCAGCTTAATTTGAGGATCCTGGCTTCTCAATATATAGAGAAGCTTTTATGACTATACATAACAGTGTCTCAAAGGACTCAAAAATCAAAAGGAAGAAAACCTACACCCACTTTTTAAAGACAGAACATTCTTTAAACTGTTGAACACTGCTAGTCTTATTCCAGAGGATTTTTGTTGTATGATCACAGGGAATATTGAAGAAGCAACATGGTGCATATAGAGACTTCAAAATATAATAAAATACCAGTTTATTCTTACTGGGAAAAAATTATGATTTTTTTAAAAAAATGAATTTAAAAGTTCTTTTCATTTCTCTAGGAAAAAATGCTTTCCTGTGCAGGGAAGCAAGTTCATAATTAAAGAGTATGAATGACCATAGGCAAGTACTAAAGTATATACTCACCCTGTCTTATTTACTGGTACAGGTGAAGCCTACATATCTATAGGATAACACTGAGTAACAAGGCTGTTCAAAGAAAAGGAAAATTTATATTTTTTTAGAATAAATATATCAGAAAATTTAATTCTTCTGATGCCTTAAAGCATGTGCATGTATACTTTGTCTTTTCAGAGTTTACACTAACCTCTGAACAAAGGGGAGACCTGAAAAAAATCAGCTACACAGACAAAAGCATAGAAAAACAGAAGCAACGGAAAGACATCCAATCCAAAAGCAATAAATAAAATACCCTTCATTTTTATTATTGCAGTATTTATCAGCACCAACAAAACACTGCCATCAGATTAATTTTAATCAGGTTTCCTAAATTGTAGTTGGTTTTGAACAGGGCAGAGTTAAGAGCTTCTGCAGAGCTGAGCCCAGAGGCTTCCACAGCAGCCAACGCGATGCACCTTGCTCCAAGACCGGGATGGACCCTGGCGGCTCCCAGCCTTTCAATTAAACAGGCAAAATCTGTTGAGTTCTGTAGATATTTTCTTACAGAAGAGGTATTTGGGTAGTAGGCAGTACCTGTGGCATTGTAAAACTGGTATCACACACAGTGACTGAATGTGGAAAGCGTAGACAAAACCTTGTCTTTATCAAGCAATACAGGAAGGAAACATGGAGACAAAATCTACACAGGGAAAAATTACACACTGATATAAGGGAAGAACATCACAAACTGTGACTTATTAACAGATTTATTAAAATTAGAATGATTCTGGTTGTTACTTCTATTTCCACTGGAACAGGGAAAAAATTTTTTATTTTTTTTTTAAATGAATATGTTAGACTACACACAGAACAGGAGCATTTTGCCCATTAGGAAAACTTCAGTCTGGAAAGACAAGAGAGGAGTAAAAGTTATATACAGTAACAATGTGCATATGCGTCCACACGCACTCAGCAACTATGAACCCACCGATTAGCATCTGCAGATCACATGAAACACATCTGTATCCCAAATTGTTCTACTCGCATACAAAATTAACACAAACACTCTGTATCTATTTCCTCTGTACATATGCATTCTTTTGCTGTAACTATCAAGTTTGTTTATTTATTTGCTGCAAAAAAAAGTATTGTTATTTCAGTTTTTGTGAGGCAGCTTCAATACTACAAACAGTAAGGCTTAGTTGACCCAGGCAGGTGGTAGCCTGTTCTCTAGTTTCAGCTGTATGAAATCTCCCCATTGTTTTTTGTTATTTTTAATTTCTGTTAAATATGCTATTAAATATATGAAAAATAAATTCCACGAATTTTATCCAACCTTTTTCTTAATTGTTGTGCAAGTCATTTCCCAGAGAGCATTATTAACACATATTCCAGGACAGCCCAATCCTACAGATGCCAGTAATGTTTTCCACGTCAGTAATCCCAGTGAAAGCATTGCAATGACATACCTGAATAGAACTTTCAGGTCTGAGCCTTAACTTCATTCTTCCTCAGTTCAGGTAATCCCAACTGAACAGATACCTTCTATTTTCAGGTCACATTAATGTTAAGACCTGCATGCTCTAAAACTAGTCTTTTTATTTGCTGACTGTAGTCCTATCTCCCTCAGAAGCAGAAGTATCAGGTGTTCAAACTGGAGATATCAGCATAGAGCAATGAGATCTCTTTTCATATTCCTGAATTAATCCCAATCCAGAAACAAAATGAATAGCATTGTCTAGTGTACTAGTTTTGCCTTGTTGCAATAGGACAGAGAAGACCCCAGAACCCACAGCAAAGCTTCATTTAAAAATAAAATAAAATAAAATATTACCTTAGTTTTGCTTTGTGATAAACACTAGGCTGAGCTCCCTTCATTCTATGCTCATTCATATTATCATTTTTAATTAATTACTAGCCACAATATCAATTATCTGGATTGATACTGCAGGGAATTTTCAAACACACTTCCTGAGGCAAGCAGCATAAGGCACGGACAGGAGCAAAGGCCAATGTGATATTAAAGGATACTGAATGGGCAGGCAGAGGTCATGAAATTGAGTTCATATACTTTATGCGGGATACAGTTCAGCCTGAAGCCTGCTTTTCATTTAATCTCAGAATTTTGGAGCTTTTGGTATAGCATTTATTTGTTTTGTTTCTGGCAAGAGAGAGAACCGCTAACTAAGATTAAAGAAGATGAACAAAATATTAAAGAACAAACCACTGAAGGGTGTCTAAAGAAAGAAGCTGAGATTGGAGCTTATCAAGCCAATAGCACAGACACTTTGCACAGGCACAGATTTCCCAGGGCTGTCGAGGGGCTGCAGCTCTCACACTGATGAGGGAGCATGTTTCATGTCTCATGATGGGATGTGCAAGGGAAGGAAAAGAGCAGACACAGACCCTGAACTGCTCGTTTCCCCCATCCACCACCACAGCAGGAGCTATTTTCTTCTGCTACGTAAAGACCCTTTTTTCTTACACATTCCTATGCGTTCTGTTGAATAAGCAGCTTGCTGCTACCACCACACACATATTTAGAGGGACTGGGAAATGGGCAGCTTCAGTTATTAATAACGTTCAGTTTCCCAATGCTTTTTTCCTTAATTTTTTTTCCTTAAAACTACACAGGCGGCGTTATTAGAATTGCAGGTCAAAGCATTCTTCATAAGGACACCAAATACCGCGCAAGATTTATGTGGAGTTTTAGTAACAACAGCAGAAAGAAATTAAGGAGCCAGCCTTTGTCCAGACCAGCAAGCAGCCTCTGCCCTCACAGCCGGCAGGGACCGAGCGCGGCTTCGCTCCAGCATTCATCAGGGGACTCCAGACGACGCGCTCGCTTCCTGCTGCCTGCCATGGTTCCCAGGGGACTGCCGTCACAGCCGAGGGCTGCTGATGCATTGCCCGTGTCAGCCTTCCCCCGCGCAGACTGGGGACTCAGAGACTCCCTTTACGAAGCCATGAGCAAGGGGATACACGCAACCGGCATGCCCTGCAGCAGGGGAACCCTGCCTGCTCCCTCCTCAGTCTGCAGTCGCAATAGTTTTGCAACACTACTGCTGCACGGCTCCCATTTTCTTTAGGAAACCAAGTGTAAATTTTCTATAGCGTGTCCTGGAATTCATGGTTTTCCCTCATTTCTAGCATGTCCAGAAATAGCAAAGTCCTGCAAGATTGCCACTCAAATGAGTTTTGGAATACCTGCCTATAAAAGAAATGCTCTGAAAAAATACCTAATAATAGGTTTCCTCAAAACAAAACTCATTTCCAAACATATGCTGATAGTAGGCACTAGGGGCAACACTACACAAGTGTGCGGCAGGACACTTACCCTGGGTGCAGGAGTCAGCACGGGAACTCCATCGCGAGTGAGGATCAGAACGCAACAGCAGCTTTGCAATTAACGCTAATTGTCACCAGTGAAGCCAAAGACCTCAGTCACCAGGCTGTGTAGCCACAGATAAGCTTCTCCAGCTCCCAAGGAAGCCTGAGGGTCCGGCACAACCCTTCACTCTGAGCTACAGGGAGTGAAAGTCTGCCAAGCCCCCTGAGATCCCGAATGGCAGCATCACTTTTGAACAATCAGATTTTGACTCCCAGGTCATTTAGATGCCTTTAAAATTGTCACTCTAATTTCACATAAATGATTAATTAGCCACAGTTACATATTAACACCTGTGTTAAAAAAAAAGCCTTTTAAAGTGTCATGAGATATTTTTAATGTGTCCTCGACACTTAAGGAAAAAGCTGTACTGAGTAGACTTTCTATTTTGATATTTTCTGCTGTGGTTAACATCAGAAGGATGGCATGTTTTTGATGAATTTTCTCCAAAGGATTACCTCCCAGTAAGAGTCCTTCTGTGAAAGAGCTCAAATTGTGGGTGTGAATGAAAATGAAGGCTATCATACTCTGTTATACAACATTTTCTCGACTCTAATTTACCCTATTTGCGAAGTCGCTATGTTTGGTATCTTATACAGCCTACACTCAGTTCCTCAGACTCAATTCAGAACATCCACTACACATAGCAATTAGTGTCATTTTATTATTATTATTATGAATGGCACGAAATCTAGTTTGCAGCAGGAACCAAAGTAATTTCAGGGAGAAAGAACAGGGATGGGAGACAGGAAGCATCAGCTTAGTAGTATTTTTTAAAGCCAGCCAGAGTTGCTGTTTTCTGCAGTACCAGCGTAGATGAACCCTCTATTGCCTGTTCTTTCTGCCAAAACACAACTTTTAAAGATGTTAGAGACAGCATTAACACTAATCACTAGACAATAACATTTAAAAAGGCTCCAAAGTAAACCCCATCACCTTCCTACACCGACGGCCAAATATTTTTGCACGTAGCAACTTCAAGGGTAGATTTTAGCTGTTACATACTTGCACAGCTACCCTTGAATCACTAGGACTGCAAGTGTCCCTAGGCAGATTCTGTCCTAAAGGTTTCCCTCTGTATTTTCCCTCACAGATGATGCTGAGCAGCAGAGTGGGGTGTTAATTACTGCAATCTGTTGACATTGTATTTTAAGGAACAGTTACATCATGATTCAAGATCTTTACTTATGTTACAATTGTGATTACATCAGCTGCAATTTGCTACCATTTTAAAAAACACTTCACAGCCTTAGTTTAGATTATTTTATTTGCGGATTTAAACAAAACCAACAAAAAATAGAAATAGCTTTCCCCTCAGCTTTCTCTCATATCAGTTTTAACTGGAGACAATTCAAATTAAAAAAATTATTTCTCTCGTAACCTTCTTTGTTACCAAACTCTCTGACTGTTTCAATGTTTTTAACATATGTATTCCTGAAATATATTTATAGAAAATATCTCTCTTATTGGAAATGTAAAATTTCTGTATGTGGAGACAACAGGCGTACCTAGCTCATGTTGTGGACTAGCTTGTAGACAACTTTGAGTCACAGCATCCAGTACTTATTTTGGAAGTGGAAAGAGGCCGTCGATAAGTATTGGAGCTCTCCCTCTCTCCGTCTGATCTGAGCAGCACCAGATCTTTGGTACCATGTTCTCTCGGCTGATGTGAACTGAGTAGGATTTAGCTGCCATCTCTTTAGCTCCTACTTTCTTTGTATGTGTTTTTGACATAAGCAATGTACTTATGACCCACTTGATTGTAAGAACCTTGTAGATCACATTCCTAAATCCTGAAACTGGGATAGCAGTGGGACGTGCCGGCCAAGTGTCATGGGAGCTGCAAAGGCAACGTGGCTGTGCAAGATGACAGAACTTCAGCTGCCACACCTGGGCAAAAGACATAACGCACAGATCCACATCACAGCAACGCGATGCCTGCTCCATCTCCTTTTCTGGCATTTGATCTCTTCCTCCTTATTGCCTCTCTCATTTGTCTTCACTCTCCAGTCTTATCTGCTTCTGCTTTCTTTATCATGTGCAATTTCAATGTCAAATTTGTTCCCTAATTTAAAGAATATGTCTCCTTTCTCCTTGAGTTCTTCACATTTCCTCCCTGTTCTCCTTTTCCTCCTGGGGATTTTCACTTCCTGAGTTTTTAACACAGGAAACAGTTTCTCTGAGCCTAGCCAACTTCCAACAAAATCAGGCCAAGTTGTTCTATGCAAATTACCTCCAGCACAGGAATATTTGCTGTATAAGCATGTATAAGCATGACCCGGTGATGCAAAAACTGACAAAAAAGTTCGTGATATCCTTGAGCAGTCTTTGCTACCTGACACTGGGTGGCAGGGCAACACCCAAGGGCCCACAAGAGTCGATCAGAAACCACACTCCTTTACATAGACAGGACACCTGGACTGTCAGCTTTCTTCTCAGATGCCTGTTCAATGTTGCTTCTGTTCTTGCAACTCTCCCAAGCCAACACAAGCATGGGGCGAGGGCAGTGTCTGTCCTTTTCAAAGTCATATTAACAAAAATGTTGCCCATCAGCTCATAAGTTATGCTTTAGATCACGATACTTACAATCAACAGTGCTGTCATTATGCCACAGCTTGTTCTTTTTTCCCCTCTGACTCACAAAATAAAATCATCCTTGTAAACATAAAGAGTAATCTTATAAAACAATCCTTTCAGCAGAGCCCTGAAACAGAGCAACTTCTTGCAGAGTTAAACCTACCAAAGGAATGGCTCTCGCTGCCTGTCAAAATCTAAAAGCTCTATTCCTCTATACAGAATTTTCTCTCTTCCTTTTGCTAAGCCCAGCTCTGTAATAGCAGATTCTGCCAAGACATGAGCTGCATATCAGGGTGCAAGTCCTTTGGTTAACATTACCCCTTGGGTAAAACACTAGTATGGAAAAAGTTACATCAAGAAAAGAAAATCCACCTCAGCCCATGTTTTTGTTGAAGTGGTATAGCTATAGTGACAGAAAAGTACTCGCAGACTAAGACTCTGCCTAAGCAAAGGCATTCTGCTGACACAGATCTGATCACACTGACAAAGCAGAGACAGATTTGTAGCATAAGCAATGGATCTACATTGGCAGAGTGGCACTCATAAAACTGTAATCCTACTTGGGTCATATGTACCAGACTATACAACACATAGGAAAAACATATCTTTACTGCAAAAGTTTTACTAAGGCCTCAGTCCTACAGTCTAATTTATTCAAACACACTAAAAATTTGCTTTAGTGAAGATCATGGGAGTTTTCTTTGCTAACAAGGTGAACCATTCTCAGAAAATGCAGCAAAAGCACATACTATTAAGGGTAGCAGATTTTTGTGCTCACACCAGGGACTTCATTTTTTAAGGGCCTTGCCTTGCAAGAAAACAGAGCTTTCAGATGTAGCCACCATTTGTTCAACAACAGACTGTTTATGGTACTTGAGAGTATTATGTCATTGCCATAGAAAACTGTAAGGTGTTCTCTCCGAGGAGTTAATCATGCTTTTGTGAACAAAATGCTGGAGACAACACAGCATCTCAGTCCATCACACCGGAGATTTAGCAATCATAAGAGTAGCAAGCTCAAACATCCAATTTAATTCTCCCATTCTTTTTCCCTGTATCCCAGGTATACTGCAGCTCCTAAGACATCTTGGAGGTTGTGAATCAACGCAGATAATCTCGTCCTTCACATGTGTAGACACGTTCTCAGTAACAGCGTGGGGAATCAGTGCAAATGAATCCATTGATCCCTTTCACAATTCAGCCACAAACCAATTTAGTGTAAGATTTATGTGATGTTGAGAGCAGCAGTTGTAGCTTGAGCAGTGATATAATTAGGGATGCTTTAAGTGTTCGGGGGAAAATGAAAGAGTAGTGTTTCTCTTAACAAAGAGTAAAAAGGCACCGATGGAGCAATAATGCTTTTATTGTCTGCATAGTTCCAGTGACCTAACTGTTTTAGCCATAAATGGTCTTTAAGCTCTAGTATTTTGCAATAAAAACAATCATTAGTGCAACGGGCCACGTCATCATCAGAAACAGAGGAATTCTTTCTCTCATTAAAACTGGCCATAGGCAAGCATCTCACACACATGGTGCAGTATTGAAACTGTAACATTAAAGAGGCCAAAAAAGTAAAGCAAAGTCAATCTAATCATATCGTAAGAAATGTGATATGTGCAAAAGAAACCTCTCTCCAAGCAACCCAGCACACACGGCCATCAGGAGGAGGTGACACCCTGGCAAAAAGTTTGAGGTAAAAGGAAACTAAATGCTAATATGTGTGTAGTGATTTATCCATGCAGGTACACTTTCATTTGTCCTGTCACTTAGCTCTGTAAAAATAAGGATAACTTCAGAGATAACCTGTACTCGTGGAAATTATTATATGAAAATACTTCCACTGTGGTCCAAAGGCACACAGCTCCTGCTTCTTTCTGTTCATCCCCTTAGCAGTCCAAATCCCACATTTCCTCTGACCAGATCGGACTTGTTCAGAGCTCCATCAATTGGGACACACAAATGCACATTGACCCTTACTCTGGTCACACAAGCACCCCCTCCAGTCACCTGTCCAAAGCCAGCAGGAAATGAGTGGGATGCATCTTCCACGTTATGCTCTTCCCCACCTTCCACATTCCAGATGGATCCCAGGTATCTTCTCACTCACTGGACTTGCAATCAATTAACTGTCTTTGTAAAGCACTAGAAAACAGATCCAGACATCACGTTACCCTGGCAAAATATTGTCTAGTGAAAGGATGCGCTTCTACTCAGTCATTTCTGCGCAGCCCTTTCAGAAGGCTTCATACAAACTGGAGAGGTCTAGGCAGCGCAGTAGCAGCAAACATTTCATTCAGCACCTCAGATATTTTCTGCCAAATTTTACCATCAACTTTATGCTCTTCTCTACTATACTAAGGTCTCTCTAAAGTTTAAAGATCTGTTGGTCACAGCTGGTAAGAAATCAATTTTTTTAGCATTGTTTAAATCCATTTTTTGATGTGGGGGACTTTTTCAGACCTTTTTAATGCCCTTGTATTTATTATATGCATGTAAAGATGGAAAAAGTTAATTAAATAATTGGTCTAAGTAATCACATAAGAATATCACAGAAAACATTGAGGTTTTTCTGTGTAAAACAAGCTTTAATTTTTTTATTTTTTTTTTTAACTGATAAAAAAAGCCTGACATTGCTAGATAGATTAGCAGCTCACAAAATAGCTAAAGATTGTATTTTGGCTTGCCAGAAACATGAAAAAAAGGAGGCAAGATGTCATTGAAAGGCAGTCTTACCTCCCTTTAAATCATGTTGTTCTTACCTCCAAGCTTCATAGTGCACAAACATATTATATATTATACTCAATATACTTCAAATGGCTAACATCACTATAGTAATGTAGCATTATATGTTATCAGTGATATTAACCGTGGATTCTGCAAACATTCTGGAAAGCAGCTTGGATGCCTTTTCGTACAAGAATACCTGATGCAAAGACAGGCCCATTGCCTCGCTTACGACCATATGGCACACTGAAACACTTTAACACGAAGCTGAAGCTTCTTTAAGATGAAGCTTGTGATCCTGCGTACAAGGAAGCAAAACACCAAGTATTTAATTCTGTCTTATGTTACGAAAACTTTCAGCTAAATCTCTCCAAAAGCATAAGTAGTTTGTTTTTATATTGCCTTACTGGGGAGGGGGAAAAAAAAAAAAAAAAAAAATTAGCAGCCTTGGCATTAACAGCAAATAGCAAAACAGTTTACATATATGAAACTCCAGAAAACTGAACGACAGCCTGTATGCCAAAATGAGTATTTATTTTCGTTTACTCTCCTGAAGTCCCTAAATTCTCCCTGATTATATTAAAAAATGATACTTTCAGCAAAATTTATCAAAAGGAAACACCTGAGACACTTCAACCTTGTTTTTTGCATACATCTTTTCTCTTAGCTGTTATGACCAACATTATTATTTCATTTTCAAGATTACCTAAAAAATAAAAAAACATTTGAAAAATAGCATTTTCTTATGAGCGGTTTGAAAGCTCAATTCTTTTGTAGGAAGAACAAAAAAATAAGCGTAGGAGCTAAGTTTGAATAGCTTTTAGCAAGCTGTGTGCCAGATTTAGAGCCAGTGAAACTGAGCTGCTTTTATAGACTCATCCTCTCTTAAAGTGTACAAAGTCTGTAAAAATAGAAAAATTACATCATATTCTGCTGCATCATTCCCTTGCTGTTATCTGCATTTTCATATTCACATGTCTATGAAAAATGGCATGTGGGATATGAAAACAAGTCTATTCACCGCGAATATTCTCAGGTTAAATACATACCTCTCTGTGCCAGCATTAGTGAACTAGCTCTTATAATTAGTAATAGCAAGCAAAAAGAAATCCGACAAAACTAATTTTTGTCTTGATAAGAACCTTCCAGTATGCATTCTATAATACAACAGTCCATCTGCTTCTGTTTGGGAGAGTTTCACATTACCATTGCCCATTTTCCACTGTCCTTTAGTTAACATCTGAAACACTGCAACTTCCTCATCAGTCTCCACACAAGCCAAGGAATTCCCACAAGAAACACATGATTTAGGGAGAGCTTTTAAAACCCCTATCCAGAATAGCAATATCTGTGCTTATTTGCCAAACAAGCATGCTGCACCCAGGTTGGCAAATTCCAGTCTCGCTTGAAGACAAGATTTAACACCCAAAATGTCTGGCGCCATGAATTATTGCTCAATGTAGTGGAGAATCCTGTTCAGAGCCATCACCACTTCCCCACCACTAGTATTCTCGTGTATCCCCCCATTCCCCAGGGCAGCCCAAGAGCTTCCTTGAGGTGGTGCCGGTGCCCCCGGGCTGCAAGCAAGCCAGCCCGGATCCTGTCCAGCCCCAGCCCAGGCTGGATCTGGGGATGAGCCGCAAAGGTAAAGGAGATGCCTGCAGTAGTGGTGCAGCAGCCAGGTGCTCCCCAAGGAGTTCTCCTTGTATCAGAGGAGAACTTTCTTCTAGAGAGGATCCTAGCTAGCTGCTTCATCGCCTCGTTGGCCCCTAACAGCAGCAAAAGAGGCTGGAGGCAATCAAATACATTCTCATGAGGTGCATTGGCCTTAGCAGTAACATCACGGCATTAAATATGTTATTGGACTTTTCCACATGTATTTTTAATTTCCAGAATGTTTTGACATTCCAGTTTTAACAACTGGAAGAATAAAGTTAATAAACTGAAAGCAGCTACCTGTATATAACCTGTGCAAGTGTATAATAACTTTACTGTGCTGTCAGCCTTGCTTATGTCTTCTGGGGTAGTTTAATAAAACACATAGCTTAGTAGTGTTTGTTTGACTGACATGCATTGCATTCATTTTTCAAAAGGTAATACTTGATCTGTATTGTCTCATACAAACCATTCTGCAAAAGTTAAGCAAAGCATTTTTAAATAGTATTGTTCTGCTCACAGTTTCATATTTTCATCAGAGATGATCACAAACTGATAAATTGTATCTGAATCTTTTGCTGAAAGGGGACAAAAAAAAAAGAAAGTCTCATGTAACAAACTATCACGTACTAGATGAATAATTCAAATGTCTCAGACATAAGAATATCTGCATAGTTATCCACATTGGTTGAGTTTTATTCTTATAGTTATACATTTTGGAAAGAAGAACCTAGAACAGAGAACAGAGTTTACCCTCCCACTAAAACCAGTATTAACTGTAACATTACTAACAGATTGAAATCTGATCAGCATCCCAAACCTGACCTGTTTTTTTATTCCCTTCCTGAAGCATTACATAGAATAATAAACTCTACCAGAACAGGCAAAATGAAATACAGGAGGAAAAGGCAATCCTATATGAAAAAAAAAAGCTAGGACAGGATACTCTTGGTTACATGTTGTTAGTGTTTCAAATAAACCATCATTCACGCCTTCATCAGTACATCATATTTAATCTGACTTTCCTCCTGGTGCTCTTCATGCCACATGCTCTCTTTCCCAGGACTCTGAATGACTCAGCTAATGTTCCAAAAAACTTAGTTCTACAGATAAAATCTCTGCTGTGCTTTCCTATATGTGTCTATATGTGTGACTATACACGACAAGTTTTCAGTGACCTGCATTATCTGAACTGTCCAGACTACAACAAACACATATTATGTTTTTTCCCTTCTTTGTGATCGGAGTCCAGAATCTCAAACCCAACTCCCATTGAAGTGGAGAACGGAGCGCTGCCTGGGCACTCAGTGCCACAACCCAGGATTTGTTACTTTCTGATCTTTCCTATCAAGAGCTTTTCCACAGTGAAATATAATTTGGCATAGTCCTTTGTCTACTAAATCAACAACTGTGACTTTTGATACGTGCACCAACAATTTTGTCAAAAACTCTAATGTAGTCAGTTGCCTCCGGAGGCCAAACTTTTTTCTTCATGACTGAATTATGCTTTTAGGTACATATTAACCTTTATTACCCAAGTTACCTAACCTTGTTCTCATTTGCACATGCGTAACTAGTGTTTTAATACATGGGTTGATAGTTTTCTTTTAAATTTGTATCAGAGAAGAACTGCATGGAATATACCTCTTTGACAAGAAAGTGTTAAAGCCATATGAGGTATGCTGTCATTTCACAAAGCCTGGAGCATTTATTGATGCCTTTTTTTATTCTATATTAATAAACATGTATTTTTGTTCATTTAGTTTCAAACTCAGTATACAGTTATCATTACATTGTCTTTTGCTTTTCAAAATGTAATAGCCTTTTTGTCAAAGATGTACTGTCCATAGGTTTAATGCAATTGTATGTCTTATGAGTGCTCTGCTAACAATGCTCTCAAGACTGCTACTTTTTCAATGTTGCTGGTTCATACCAGACCTCGGGATATATTTCTTCATTTTTAGTAGCTCACAGCCTAGAAAAGTTTCTCATCATCACATAAAAATAGAATAAATACTTGAGTTAGTACAACAGCAGTAGAAAGCAGTCCAAAGAGTAGAAAAAAGCTATACCTTTGTTACTTTAGCCGTACCTTAGCAGTTACTAGCAAAATCCTGAAAGATACAGCAAAGAGTAGGTTTGTGTACCAAAGTTCCACAAAACTGTCAATGAGAAACAGAACAGAGCTATTCCAGTGACCTAAATGTATCAAAAATATCAGTATATTCACGGCATCTTCAAGAGCCCTCATTCTGCACTTGCTCTCTTGCTTCCCTGAAGAAATTACCTGAATTTAGCACCTGGTTTAGCTGACCCCCATGTGAACGTCCACAACACACACGGCACTGGAGTGCTGCTGGTGTCACATTGCCACAGCAACACAATACCCTGCACATGGTGTTCCCATTCCTGAGGGTATATGGGAGGAACCTGAGTGAGCCATGCAGGAATTGTTTTTGTATTGAATCATGAGACTGCTTCTCCGCCTTTCTTGTGGCCCTGCGTGGGTGTGTTTTTAGCCTGCCAACACAACAAATTAAAACATTTCTGATTGCACATGCTTTTCTTCTCTCAGTTCTGGCCATTCCTATGTATAACCTGCTGGTTTCTTCTACTAATACAAGACAGTTCAAATAGAAATACAAAACAAAACTTGTTGGAGCAGAAGCTCCCTCTTCCCATAGCTCAGTGGTAACAGGGGTGATCAAAAGTATCATGCAGAATAGGTGAAAAGGTGAAGCAGAAGACACAGATTTCATTCACTTCTGTTTCTTTGAGGTGGTCTGGTAATTCACTGTTGCTTCTTAGACAAGAACTAGGAAGCTTCGAATGAAGTTAGGAGGCTGAGGAACCAGAAACAGAGGCTGGTGGTTCTTCATAAACCAGGTATAATCAAACTCGGGAACTCCTTGTCACTTGTTGTTGTAGACATTAAGAATTTCATTAAGAATGTCCATAGTTCAAGAGGAGAACCATGGGCAGGATCATGGAGAAGGAAATCTACTGAAGGTTACTGACTGCATAGGGACTCACTTGTTTCTTACACACATGCTACCAGCCGCAATGTATTTAGGCCAATGGACCACACTCTGACACACTGCAGCCATCCTTACATGCTTGTATACGATTAGGTTTTTAAGAAGTGCAGCTTACAAGTAATTTTTTTCTTATTCTGCTTATGAAGATGTAAGGTAACGGTAAACCTAACAGGCATTTTCCACTGGTTGAGCTCATGAGTCTTGGTAGTTCCTGGCTAGTTCATGGAGAATTAGGACACCATTTTCTGGTAGGCAACAGGAATTGCATGCCTAATTTCCATGTACACTGAAATGAAAATGTACTTGTTAGTGTTTGCACATACAGACATGCTGCCAAGTGCATCAGCAGTTACTTGAGTCACAGCATCTGTTGAGTTTCTGAATCATGCTCTTAACTTTGAATGTAGTAAGATGTTGGAAACAGCTTCTGATCTCTGCTTTGACTATTATATATTTACATACCATAGGGAGTGCGAGATATGCAACAATCATAAGTATCTCATTAAGAGAATCATGCCTCTCTTTCCATCCAAGATACCTGGACAGGGACAGGAAAGGGGCTTCATTTGTGCAATAAGGTATGCCGGGGCATTCACTGGTACCCCACTGCAAAGGTAGTGTTAGAAAAAAGAATAATCACATTTCCCCTCCCCATGCAAAAACATACCAGTATACCTTTTGGCATGAAATTATTTCAAACATTTAATGAATATATTTTCTTTCTCTGATGCTTTTTGTACATTGCAGTATCAGCTGTCATAGGCAAGGCTGCTGTTAAGAGGATCCTTGAGGGGCTGAAGAAGTTGGCTGACAGCAACCTTGAAAGTTCAGCAAAGGCAAATACAACGTCCTGCCTTAGGGGAGTGATAAGTCCATGCAACAGTATGGGCTGGGGATCAACTGCCTAAAGAGCAACTTCACAGAAAAGGACCTGTAGGCCTCACGGACAACAAGTTGAACATGAGTCAGCAGCGTGTCATGTCCAGTTAGATATTAAGAGATTTTTACATCATAATGTTGGTCAAATGTGTGTCCTTGTTGCCCAGAAAAGCTGTGGAATCTCTGTCCTTAAAGTTATTCAAAACACAGAACAACCTGCTCTAAGCTGACTATGCTTTGAGCCGGGCAAGTTGATGTCCACACAGTTGATATCCAGAGGTTCCTTCCAACCCGAATTAAACTGCGATTCTGTTATTTCTCCCCAATGACAATACATTTTAATACCTTATAAATAATTTTCCATTTAGGACAAAACAGCTGCACTCCCTCCTCCCACTGTAAGCCCACTTAATCACTACCAACAGTAACAAAAAAAAAACAAAAACAAACAAACAAAAAAACAAAACAAAACCTTAAGGTCAATCTGGCTACAATTACAAACCAAGCGTATGTATTCAGACCCCTGTGTTGTTAGTCCAGGTCTGAAACAAACAGAACAAGCTTATACTGCATTTTGCCAAGTATGCTACCTCCAGCAGCAGGCAGTAGCAGCTGCTCAGAAATAGCAAGGAATCTGACTTGAATTTAACATTGGATCAAATGAGTGACCAGAACTTGCGTGCAGCCATCACTGGATCTCTACAGAGGAATGACTCAAACCTTAAGAAGCAATTCCAATTCTCAGGCCAGCACATAAAAGTGAACTCAAATCTTCAGGAGCAGCTAGTGCATTAAAATCAAGGAAGACACTGGGAGTGGGGTGGTGGTGGGTTTTGTTAGAAGGACCAGGACACCATCTCTGAATTTCATCCTCCAGTGGGTATATTTCAGAGGGTTTTTTAAATAAGTAAAGCAGAACAACTGTTCCAGTAAACACCTTCTCTGCATCTAGCAATCAGTTCCAAGGACTTCCTGAACTAGAAGTTACATCTGCATCACTGTGTACAAAAAAATCAACTGACATGTAACATTTGCTCTATCCTTTTTATTTACTTTTTTAATGAGCTTACACTTATAGCTCCTAAAAAGCACCGTGTCAAAGAGTTCTGCAATTTAATTGCGCATCAGGCAAGAAAATACCTTCTTCTTGCTCCAACATAAGAACTCCTGGCTGATGATTTTGTCAGGTGCTTTGCAGGTTTTGTACTCTGATGGCACAACACGTGCAAAGGGGCTATGCGACGTCTCTCAGCTCTGCGTGTCTCTCGGTCTCTGCAGAACAGTATGACTGACAGTGTCACACACACTCTCACTTACCCAACATCTTTCTAAAGACAAGCCTGAGTTCATGGGTTGAATCAGTATTTTACTCCACATCTGACCTAGTCTAAATGAATAGGAAAGGAGAACGGAAAGCGTGCTTGTGAATTTTGCTAACTGGTATCGTTGGGAAAGAGCGTGCCATTAAAGCATGTTGTTATCTGCAACAACAGGTGTAAGGGGAAGCCATGGGATACTCACTTTACACTCCAGCTGGCTGCCTGAGGCACACCGAAATTGAACATGTGAATTCCCTATGAATGAAATATATTCATAAGTTTTATTTTGTTCTGAGAGTTGTCACTTGCTATTTGATTCAGAGAAGGCAAACAGTACAGTTGTGGACAACAGCGTAACCTGTAGCAAGTCAATAACTCTTTTAACATGGGTTAACATGGGAAGAAAGAACAGAGAAAGCATCTTCCTTTTTAAATGTTTGACCTCTGTACTTGGAGAATTATATTCTTTAGCTCCACATAATCTTTTAAAGTATAAGTAGCACTGGGCACATGCAAAAATCTCCCTTCACAAAACCAAAACACAACCATTAGATTTAGATATAGTCTTCTCAGGATTATAGTACACCCTCTGTCTTAATCCCTGTGCCAAAAAGAATGATCTCTGAATTAGTGTGTCATTCAGATATATGTCTGTAGTGCTAAGCAAAAGAACAGACACGGTTGAACCATCTTTGTGCTTTCAGACCTTTCTATACAACAAGGGCTTCAGCTACGTAGAGTGTTATCCTGATAATACTGTATGCTTCTTCAGCCACTACCCAGAATTCCTGTTTTTACACCATCAAAGAGAAAGCAAACAGGTGAATTTTGCACACAGATCTCTGTATTCAACACTTTTTGCCACATTACGGGCACATGTTTAAACACAAAAAAGACTATGAAATAAAACCATTTACCCATGTTCCCATTTTACAGACTCCTTCAGGAGCTGGTTCATTCAAATAAAAAATTCAAGTCTAATCCTCCCATAATTGTGTTATGTTTGAACTATTTTCAAGAGGTTTTCTTCTTTTATGTGCTATGAATAATTCCAGTGTTCAGAGACTTTGCAGCTGTTCGAGTTGCAGCTCATCTTTGAGTAGCTTTGCCAAAATTCAGACACACACTTATGCACATGTATATACACATACACAAACTCTTGACAAGCATAGTGGTAAAATATAGAAAATCTAATCAGTTTTAAAATTTATTTCCAGGAAAAAATGCTTTGTCATATTTGGCATGCCAAGTTAACAAATTTGGCATTTTAAACAAATAATGTATCCAGAAGAAACAAACAAACAAAAAAAATCTGAGCACTTAGAATGTTAACTCTGCTGGACTGATTTCGCCAAGATTTGTGGTCTGTCAGCTTCCTGCCCTATGCCTCATCATCTAACTTGAACCAACTCTTCCCCCACTAGTAACAGAGGCCACGGAGAAATCTTACTAATATGGGCAAAGCATCAGAATGGGAAGGGCAGAAATAGGGATGCTTTCTAAAGAAGACTTCAGCAGTTTAGAGGCAATAAATGGAGAGAAGCCCCAGTCCCTATGTCAAGCACTTCTGACTAGATTTTGCTTCCTCTCCGGCAGTTTACTGCAGCTCATTCCTGCATTTTTCCTTTTCAATTCTCTCCATGACCCTAATTTTTCCTTTTCCGTTCTGCCCCTTATTATTCTTACATGGAAATGGCTTTTCCTTCCTGCTAGCATCCCAACTACCCTCCTGTCATTTGAACATAAATAACACAACCTGAAAAGTGCGTAAAGCCTGACTAAATTTAAAATAACAAAGACTACAAACTCAGAAAACTGAAATCAGAAAACCTGTCCCAAAGCAGAGTTCAGCAATGGAATTCCAGTTTAACCTTTATTTCCTCTTATATTTGTCAGGAACTAAGCCTGGGTACAGAGTGATGCCTCACGAACATCTGACTGCAGAACAAGTTCTTCCCAGCTGACAGTAGCTTAATGATTCATATGGGCAAAATATTTGTAATTGTCCAATAAAAATATTAAGCCATTGATGTTAATGCTGTGCCATCAGTGTAAAATGACCAGTTTGGGAGAAGCTGGAGTCTTTCACCGACTAATATTGGAAGCCTCAGCTGAAGAACAATTTTTTCTTTGTAAGCTACAAGCTGAATCTACAATTTTGGCTTCTCTGCAATTAAGGATGAAGCTAATAACTTGTAACTGATTGCTTGCTACTGTGGATACATTTGGACCCTTGTTAATAGTTATTATTCAGTCACAGACTCCACTATTTGCACTGAAATTTATATTGATGAGGAATGCGGACCAATCACCTCCTTGCCATATGCAATAAATATTTTTTAAAAGCATGCTAAAGAATAAACAGAACAAAAATATCTCAACTCTTTTCTTCCATTGTTCCTCTTACTGAGTGACCTCATTGTCTTGTTCCAGACAAGAAACTTCTTTTAATAAAGTCTGTATAGTGTCCAGCACAAAATATTTCAAAATCCGGTAGGAGCCTTTAGGTGCTCTAGCAGTGTCAACAGGAAACAACAGTAATTGCCTGTAAAACGAGAAAATTATGTTCTGTATGATTCACTCTTTGAAAGGAAGTGTGTACCCTGAACTTTCATAAAGGAGAAGTATTCAGCGTGCGAATCAATCTCTAGCCAGAAGGGAAAGAAACAGCAACTCCTCAGAGAATCCTCACCCTCAGGAGCTCCTGAAAAGGAGATCCTTAACACGGGTTGCTTTGCCTCCACGGGGCATGCAAGTCATTTAAATGCCACACTCTCCTACCGCCATCTGTCACTAGGTCGGTAAAGAAGTGTACAATGAAATTGTGCTGACAATTTCTGAATGATCCTTAGCAGATGCATGTTGTACTTTGTGGAGGTGCTGAGGGCATAAATAATGGGCAAAATCCTACTTCTCTTACTTTCATAAATAGCTCTTTTTTGAGACAATAGAGTTATTTACTTTCTATTGGTGCTTTGGACTATGCAAATTGGTTCTGTTTTACGATTTTCCTTCTCCTACTACTTTATACAAGCTAACACATATTTACATTCTGCAAAATTTTTAAAAACACGTGAATCATGGTTCTCTGTAGATAACACACAAGATGGGAGGTTTGGTTTTCTTTTTATCTCTTAGCAGGCTACCGCTAGCTCATTTTCATAGGTCACTGCCTTTGAATCCTGTGAGTGTTCTGCACAGTGACTGCTTTACATCAGCTGTTACAAGAATACCTAGCAAAGAAACTAAGATCTGAGCTGTTAAAACAAGCAGCAAAACACGAGGTGCCTTGAAAACTAAGCATATTAAATATGCAGACCATGGAGGCCACTCACCCATCCATTTTAAAAGCATGACAACAGGGACTAGGATTATTATAGTATCATTCTGGTACGCAGTGTTATCTTCAGTTGCACTTTTCTGACCCAGTTATTTTCAGTGTGGTTCTTAATGGGGAAAGCTCATGGAAACAGCCAGAAGAGGTCCTCATTCATACAGTGATGTCGTGTTAATTTTTGTGCTTTTCCAAATTCAGATGCAGTTGTTCTGACAGACAGCTTCTCAGGAGTTCAGGAAAGGAAGGTGGAGCAAAACAGCATGACAGCATGTTTCCATATTGGGGGGGATATTTAGGAACTTTGAAAACTTTACTAACAGGTCATCCTTGATAGGAAAATAATGCAGCGATGAGTAAAATTGGCCCGCTACAAGGAATTATCTTAATTGCTCCTTGCTCTTGAACACTGAAGACTGCAGAGCCCTGAAGATCTTTTTTCATGAGAGGTTTCCTCCTGTCTCCTTGCCACGTTCACATGACAATGTTAGTGAGAGGGACAGGACACAAAAAGAAGGCAGGAGATCCCACTCAGGAACAGAAAACACAAAGAAATTCACCTAGAGAAAATTATCCTTATCTCCGTGTGCAGCAATGGGCTCTCAAGTTGTTATTACTGCACGTGAAAGA
>VXBL01003719.1:0-16620 GCA_013400195.1 Aramus guarauna
TTTTAGAAGGATGGCCTATAGACCAAGTGAATGTTATCTGTGTATGTGTATGTGTGTGGTGTGTATATATATCAAAGACAGGAAAAGTGGTGGTGATTAATTGGAAAGTGTAGGATCTGGGCATGACATATATGGTATAGAATAAGTGGTGGATTATGTCCTGGTTTTCAGCTAGGATGGAGTTAATTTTCACAAGCTGGGACAGGACACAGCCAGGACAGGTGACCTAAACTAGCCAAAGGGGTATTCCATACCATATGACATCATGATCAGCAGAAAAAGGGGGCTAGCTGGGGAGGGGCACATTTCTGCACGGCTCCAGGATGGACTGACTGTGGGCTGAGCATCCGGTCAGTCGCCAGGTGAGAAATTGTGTTGTGTATAACCCATTTTGTGTATTCTAAGTTCTGTTATTGTTATTTTCCTCTTCCTTTGCTGTCCTAGTAAACTGTCCTTATCCCAACTCATGAGTTTTACCTTTTTCTTCCGATTCTCCTCCCCATCCCACTGTTGGGGGAGGGGTGAGCAAGTGGCCTTGTGGTGCTTAGCTGCCAACTGAGGATAAACCATGACAAGGAGAAACGAGAACAAGTATTCAATGGACAGTTTGCTTCTGAGTTGCCTTTTGCCACTTAGCTCACGGGAATATGAAGTGTTCAAAGGAATCAGCTCTTTCATAGTATATACACCACATTTGGCATCACCATTTCCACTTCCAAGACCAAGAATTATTTTCTCAAAATTTAGCCTGTACATTTAGAAATATTCATATTTTTACTTCTGGCTATATTAAGTGTTTAACTTGCGTGTGACACAGAAAAGAACACTTAGGAGTCTGTGTTCCTTATATCTGGAGAGAGATAGGCACTTCCCTTTGTCTCATTTCTTGGGAAGAGATTACGCAAGGATAGCAGCTTTATTAGATGTGACTACATTGGGACTATCTGTGATAGCTACTCTGCTATATTAAAGGTTTTAAAACCTGTTCTTGGCACACGGTGAAGTCCATTGCTGAGTAGTACACACAGCAAGTTTCTTTGGTGTAAACATTTCCTAAGACCCCTATTGAACAGTGACCATGCAAGCTCTTGGCATGCAGCTGTGGGGGATCTCTGGGTCTGAGCATCATTCCAGTTATCTGCCCTGGGATTACTGATGGCATGACAGATGAGGAAGAGTCCCTCAGCAAAAGACTGCATTCTTAATGTTATATGTAGAATATCATAGAATCATAGAATGGTTTGGGTTGGAAGGGACCTTTAAAGGTCATCTATTCCAACCCCCCNGCCCTCTGATCATTTTTGTGTCTGTCCTCTGGACCCACTCCAATAGGTCTTTTCTGTATTGAGGACTCCAGAGCTGGACGCAGTACTCCGGGTGGGGTCTCACAAGAGCAGAGTAGAGGGACAGAATCACTTCCCTCAACCTGCTGGTCATGCTTCTTTTGATGCAGCCCAGGACACGGTTGGCTTTCTGGGCTGCAAGCGCACATTGCCAGCTCATGTTCACTTTTTCATCTACCGGTACCTACAAGTCCTTGTCCACAGGGCTGCTTTCAATCCATTCTCCACCCAGCCTGTAGTTGTGCTTGGGATTGCCCTGACCCATGTGCGGGACCTTGCACTCAGCCTTGTTGAACTTCATGCAGTTTGCACGGGCCCACCTCTCAAGCCTGTCAAGGTCCCTCTGGATGGCATCCCTTCCCTTCAGCGTGTCAACCGCACCACACAGCTTGGTGTCATTGGCAAACTTGCTGAGGGTGCGCTCAATCCCACTGTCCATGTTGCCAACAAAGATGGTAAATGGCGCCGGTCCCAGTACTGACCCCTGAGGAACACCACTCATCACTGATTGGTGCATTGGTAAGGGACACTCAATGAAATCGTCCAAGAAATTTCCTGCCTGGTTTCAGAGGCACTAAAAGGGAGTTGTCCTCTTGTATCTCAGAGATCAATGCCTGCATTCTTGCTTAGGCTGTACAAAGTCCATACATTAAAGACAGAAGGCATGCCTTTTTAATGTCTCCTTCCTGCCATAGGGACCATGTACAGACAAGCCATATGAGGTTATTATGGTGTGAAAGCAGAACATAATCAAGGTTTTGTTTAGCAATTTTTTTTTTCCCCAAAAGCGAATGCTATTTTGTGTTTCTTTGGCAACTGGTAGTGAGATAAGCAAAGCATCAAACAGTGGCAGGAATGCCAAAAAAATAGGAACAAATATGCTTTTTCTATTTCTATTCTCTTCTCCCTAGCATGTGCTGCTTCTTTTAACTTTCAGTGAATAATTAGAAAATGGAAGACAACTCAAGCGCTGTCTTAGGAGAGCATGTGGAACAGGAACCAGGCTTGTTTACCATTATCAAGACTTGACATGACACTGCTCTCTGTGTAGTCCAAAAGAACAGTGCAAAATTTTACCTTCAAACTTCTCATTAAAAATAATGGAAGTCAGCAGAGAACACCAGCATGGCCATTGTAACATTTTAATTTGCAAGTTCTTCTTTTACTAACTGCAAATCAAGCAGAAAAGCATTGATTTACATGAATGATAAAGGATGTTAAAGGAATGCCTATTATTAGGAAAAATATACAGTGAAAATATGGCAATCGGTAATAGCAGGGTGTGAGTTTGAAGGCTGTTTAAGCATTGGCATATTTTAGAACATATAGATAAGACACAGTGTCTTATTAATGCATACCCTGACACTGTGCATTACTGTTAGAAGATGAACACAATATTTTGCTTTTCATTTTTATGAAAAAATTAAAACCAGAGTTTTGACAGTGTATAAACACATCTTCTAAGGTTGAATGTTAATGATGAAAATGTTAGGAAATAGGAATAGGAAAAATGTTATTTTGGGGAAAGGAAAAGCAAAGCACACACAACTGGAGGAAATACTTCATTTGTTAAATACCAGTCATAAAGGTCCAAAATGTGAGAGCACTGAATAGCAATCTAACATGCTGCTTTGGAAAAAACTCAAATGACTCATAAAACTGTGACTCTCTATTACTTACAGGAGGAGCAGTACTACATATCTCCTCCTTTTGGCATTTCTAGACAAAAGAAACACAATGTTTGCATCTGTTTTTTCTATGGTCATATACTATGCCCATGGAATAATTCATCCTATAGCTACTGGGCTAAAGTGAGTACAAAACACACAGTGCAGAACTGTCTTTATATATTTTATTCAGTATTTTTTTCTTATCTTTTCTGGTGCCCTGATCTTTCTGAATCATTTTTCATCCTCCATGATCTTGCTTGACTTTGAAGATGTGGATTGCGATACAGTGACAGTCTTCACCTCCTTTTATAAGTGAAACACAAACGTATGATTTCAGTGTATGAAAGAACTTGCAACTGAAAGCTGAATTGCCCCTATAGTGCAAAGAAACGTTGAGTGGGAACACACATCCTACTCCCTTACCGACTTTTCCTTTGGGTATTCCAGGGCTGGGAGAGGGAGAAGAGCAGTGCCCTGTTTCACTGCTTAAATTTGCCTGGCTTGCAGTGCCCCCAGCAATGCAGAAACAGAGCAACCTGTTTGTCATTGCAGCTTGCTGTCAGCAGAGCTCAGTTTTTCCTCTGCCTCCACCTTCCCCGGAGGATTTTCTTGTCCTTTGTAACTTTAGAGGCATTCATTACATGCAGGTTGATTTCACTGCATGGAGAGGTGCCATGGAAAAAACTAACGTGAGCTAAGGCACATCAAAATTTCAACATATGTTCTTCTGGTAGCCAGGCTCCCTTTGGGGTGACACAACAGTACATGGATTTAACAGTTCTTTAACTGAGCAGAAAAAAGCACAGTCAAATCTAATAGCTGGAGGCTGAAGGCAAAGAAATTCACACTGGAAATAAAGCTGACATTTGTAAAAGAACACATAACTAAATATTGAAACAATATGTGATGGAGTCTCTATCTGCCAGCCTCTTTACATCAAGACCAGGCCATGTGATGTTGATGTTCTGACTCGATACTCATGATAGCTTTTTACTTTAAGATCTGTAAACCTACAGAANAAAATAGGAACAAATATGCTTTTTCTATTTCTATTCTCTTCTCCCTAGCATGTGCTGCTTCTTTTAACTTTCAGTGAATAATTAGAAAATGGAAGACAACTCAAGCGCTGTCTTAGGAGAGCATGTGGAACAGGAACCAGGCTTGTTTACCATTATCAAGACTTGACATGACACTGCTCTCTGTGTAGTCCAAAAGAACAGTGCAAAATTTTACCTTCAAACTTCTCATTAAAAATAATGGAAGTCAGCAGAGAACACCAGCATGGCCATTGTAACATTTTAATTTGCAAGTTCTTCTTTTACTAACTGCAAATCAAGCAGAAAAGCATTGATTTACATGAATGATAAAGGATGTTAAAGGAATGCCTATTATTAGGAAAAATATACAGTGAAAATATGGCAATCGGTAATAGCAGGGTGTGAGTTTGAAGGCTGTTTAAGCATTGGCATATTTTAGAACATATAGATAAGACACAGTGTCTTATTAATGCATACCCTGACACTGTGCATTACTGTTAGAAGATGAACACAATATTTTGCTTTTCATTTTTATGAAAAAATTAAAACCAGAGTTTTGACAGTGTATAAACACATCTTCTAAGGTTGAATGTTAATGATGAAAATGTTAGGAAATAGGAATAGGAAAAATGTTATTTTGGGGAAAGGAAAAGCAAAGCACACACAACTGGAGGAAATACTTCATTTGTTAAATACCAGTCATAAAGGTCCAAAATGTGAGAGCACTGAATAGCAATCTAACATGCTGCTTTGGAAAAAACTCAAATGACTCATAAAACTGTGACTCTCTATTACTTACAGGAGGAGCAGTACTACATANATAAAGGATGTTAAAGGAATGCCTATTATTAGGAAAAATATACAGTGAAAATATGGCAATCGGTAATAGCAGGGTGTGAGTTTGAAGGCTGTTTAAGCATTGGCATATTTTAGAACATATAGATAAGACACAGTGTCTTATTAATGCATACCCTGACACTGTGCATTACTGTTAGAAGATGAACACAATATTTTGCTTTTCATTTTTATGAAAAAATTAAAACCAGAGTTTTGACAGTGTATAAACACATCTTCTAAGGTTGAATGTTAATGATGAAAATGTTAGGAAATAGGAATAGGAAAAATGTTATTTTGGGGAAAGGAAAAGCAAAGCACACACAACTGGAGGAAATACTTCATTTGTTAAATACCAGTCATAAAGGTCCAAAATGTGAGAGCACTGAATAGCAATCTAACATGCTGCTTTGGAAAAAACTCAAATGACTCATAAAACTGTGACTCTCTATTACTTACAGGAGGAGCAGTACTACATATCTCCTCCTTTTGGCATTTCTAGACAAAAGAAACACAATGTTTGCATCTGTTTTTTCTATGGTCATATACTATGCCCATGGAATAATTCATCCTATAGCTACTGGGCTAAAGTGAGTACAAAACACACAGTGCAGAACTGTCTTTATATATTTTATTCAGTATTTTTTTCTTATCTTTTCTGGTGCCCTGATCTTTCTGAATCATTTTTCATCCTCCATGATCTTGCTTGACTTTGAAGATGTGGATTGCGATACAGTGACAGTCTTCACCTCCTTTTATAAGTGAAACACAAACGTATGATTTCAGTGTATGAAAGAACTTGCAACTGAAAGCTGAATTGCCCCTATAGTGCAAAGAAACGTTGAGTGGGAACACACATCCTACTCCCTTACCGACTTTTCCTTTGGGTATTCCAGGGCTGGGAGAGGGAGAAGAGCAGTGCCCTGTTTCACTGCTTAAATTTGCCTGGCTTGCAGTGCCCCCAGCAATGCAGAAACAGAGCAACCTGTTTGTCATTGCAGCTTGCTGTCAGCAGAGCTCAGTTTTTCCTCTGCCTCCACCTTCCCCGGAGGATTTTCTTGTCCTTTGTAACTTTAGAGGCATTCATTACATGCAGGTTGATTTCACTGCATGGAGAGGTGCCATGGAAAAAACTAACGTGAGCTAAGGCACATCAAAATTTCAACATATGTTCTTCTGGTAGCCAGGCTCCCTTTGGGGTGACACAACAGTACATGGATTTAACAGTTCTTTAACTGAGCAGAAAAAAGCACAGTCAAATCTAATAGCTGGAGGCTGAAGGCAAAGAAATTCACACTGGAAATAAAGCTGACATTTGTAAAAGAACACATAACTAAATATTGAAACAATATGTGATGGAGTCTCTATCTGCCAGCCTCTTTACATCAAGACCAGGCCATGTGATGTTGATGTTCTGACTCGATACTCATGATAGCTTTTTACTTTAAGATCTGTAAACCTACAGAATTAAGTATTTTGTAATGGTTAAAACTATATGCTAGCAAAACAGACGACAACTTAATATTTAACATCCCCCAAAGCTTTTGAAAGGATTCTAATTTGTTAGACTTTTTTGTATAGTTGGTGTGGTTTAGCCCCAGCCAGCAGTTGAGCACCACGTGGCTGCTTACTCACCCCTCCCCCCCTCGGCAGGATGAGGAGGAGAATGGGAAGACAAAGGTGAAACCTGTGGGTTGGGATAAGGATAGTTTACTGGGACAGCAAAGGGAGAGGGAAATAACAACAGCAGTACTTATAACGGAATATACACAACAGGTGAAAACACAAGACCCAGTGACCGACTGGATGCTCAGCCCACACTCAGACGGTCCCGGAGCCGTGCAGAAACCCACTCCTCCCTGACTAGCCCCCTTTGATGGTGAGCATGACATCACATGGTATGGAATACCCCCTTGGCCGTTTTGACTCACCTGTCCTGGCTCCTTATGAAAATTGACTCTATCCTAGCAGAAACCAGGACAATGATGAAAAGCATTTCAGTTTGATTATAAATTTACCCTAAGCAAAGTTCTTAACCAGATATTTGAGAACTGATTTATGTTCTGTCTTGCCATGAAAACATATCAGAAGTCCCTTATTTCTTTATATTAAAATACATGTAGCATTTAAGCATCATTAACTTTGGTTGGCTGTGTTGATTACCAAAACTAACGTATCTATTTACCATTGTTTGCAGTGTTTGCAACTGAGTTCAGCAAATTGTCACACTCCTGCATTGTGCACACCTTCCACTTGAGGAGATAGCAAAAAACCTTGTCCTTTAACAGTAGAAGTGTCCAGGAGACCCACCTCTCAAGCCTGTCAAGGTCCCTCTGGATAGCATCCCTTCCCTCCAGCGTGTAGACCACACCACACAGCTTGGTGTCGTCGGTAAACTTGCTGAGGGCGCACTCGATCCTGCTGTCCATGTCACCGACAAAGATATTAAACAGTGCCAGTCCCAGTATCGACCCCTGAGGAATGCCACTCGTCACTGGTCTCCACTTGGACATTGAGCCGTTGACCACAACTCTTTGAGTGCGACCATCCAGCCAATTCCTTATCCACTGAGTGGTCCATCCATCAAATCCATGTCTCTCCAATTTAGAGACAAGGATGTCATGTGGGACAGTGTCAAATGCTTTGCACAAGTCCAGGTAGATGATGTCTGTCACTCTTCCTTTGTCCACCAATGCTTTAACCCCATCCTAGAAGGCCACCAAATTTGTCAGGCACGATTTGCCCTTAGTGAAGCCATGTTGGCTGTCACCAATCATCTCCTTATTTTCCATGTGCTCGAGCATGGTCTCCAGGAGGATCTGCTCCATGGTCTTGCCAGGCATGGAGGTGAGACCGACAGGCCTGTAGTTCCCTGGGTCTTCCTTTTTTCCCCTTCTTAAAACTGGGGGTTATGTTTCCCCTTTTCCAGTCAGTGAGAACTTCACTGAGTCACGAAATTTCTATCAAGCTACCATCTGGCAAGTTTCACTTTCATAAAGTATTTTCAATGATGTTTTCAGCTCATGAAAGGAAATTGATGGCAGGAATGGTATAGTGTAAACTACAGCTCTGCTGAAATGAGGAAAGCAATTATATCTGGTAAGGAGATAACATGTATTAGAGCTAGGGGGAGAGTGATAAAGCCAACAAAAGAGCTCTGTTTGTACCTCACAATCTAAGCTTAGAGTAACAATGTATGTAGAGTTATATATAATTCAGAGCAACATAAGACTAAGATCATATTTGGAAGAGTTACTGTTATTCAGATAGAGTGAGATCTGATTTTTAAAGTAGAAATAACATACAAGACACTGAAAAACATTGGGCGAAATTATCAGCAGGAATCAGTATAGTTTTCTGGTTTACACCCTTGATTATCTGCCTTTATATTTCATTTACTAGTTAATCTGAATGAAGATGTCTATTTTTAATCATGTGCAGTTTATTGTCTTTTTTTTTTTTTTTTTTTTAAGGCAAATCACCTTTAAAGGCACCAGTGATTTTGTTTGTCTAAAGGATAAGAACTGATGACAGGATCTGCCACTAAGTGTGGTGAGTTGACCTCGTCTGGATGCCAGGTGCCCACCAAGCCACTCTATCACTCCCCTCTTCAGCAGGAATGGGGGGGAGAAAATAAGATGGAAAAAAACTCGTGGGTCAAGATAAAGGCAGTGTACTGAAAGCAAAAGCAAAGGCTGCGTGCAGAAGCAAAGGAAAACAAAAGAATTATTCTCTATTTCCCATCAGCAGGCAATGTCTGGCCACTTCATGGGAAGCAGGGCTTCAGTACGCATAGCAGTTGCTTTGGAAGACAAATGTAAATAACAACTGTCCCCCCTTCCTCCTCCTTTCTCTTAGCTTTTATTGCTGAGCAGATGTCATATGGTATGGAATATCCCTTAGGACAGTTTGGGTCAGCTGTCCTGTCTATGTCCCCTCCCAAGGTTTTGCCCACCCCCAGCCTAGTGGCCTTTCTGGGTGAGGGGGAAACGTTGGAGAGACAGCCTTGATGCTGTGCCAGCACTGCTCAGCAGGAGCCAAAACACTGGTGTGTTATCAACACCTTTCTAGCTACCAATACTCAGCATAGCACTATGAGGGCTGCTATGGGGAAAATTAACTCCATCTCAGCCAGACCCAATACAGTAAGGAAGGATATGAGCAGGGATTCACAGAGCACCTGAAGAAATTAAATGGAAAGAAAAAGGGTAGTGCATCATTGTGCTTTCAAAAGCAGCACCTCAGAGAAAGGAGTACAGCAGCCTTTGTTCCAAAGGTTGATAGATTTTGATTCAAATAATTTCCAGATAATGTAATTCTTATTAACTACAGGTTTGTTTCTTCTAGTGGATCCATTAGTTGGCATGACTTCTGGCTTGTGTTTATCAATAAGAGCAGGGAATAAGAATGAGACCTGCTGCTGGAAAAGAGAAATTCAGGTTTTAAAAAATAATCAAGATTTTTTTTCCTTTGGGGACAGTCTACATTGCCCTGATAACTAGATGTCCTGAAATTTGTTGTGAAAATATATGGGAAAAAATGAAAGCTGCCAATAGCCTTTTAGCTGAGGCAATTGCTTGAGAAAGCCATGTTGTGTGGGAGAGCCATGTTCAAAGCCCCTCCTCTGCCTAATCTGGTGCAGGGAGTTGTACCTCAATATCTACTGAGATACTGTCCTAACTACACAGCTTCAGAGTTAATTTCTTCTTCTGTCTCTCTCCTGCAGTGAATTCCCTACAGCAGGGTGGTCCTGACAAGAGGCTCCTTACTCCAATGGGATCTGAAAAACCACATCTAAGCCCCAGTCAAGAAGCAAGCGAGAAATCTCTGCCTCACCTTGCCCCTAGTTGTGACCAGGGATCCCACTGATGCCGACTGATAACATTACTGTCAAATCCCGACTATTTACATGTGAAATTGTCTTTGAATTAACCAGGTTTTTGTTTTTGTTTTTCATAAAAAATTCCAGGTAAGTGCCAGTAGCCATGAATGTCCAGATGACACAGCCCTGGCCTCCCAGCTGCTCCTGGAGGAGTAGTCCATCAAATCCTGGCATCTGCTTGCTCCCCTTATTGGGCTGGTTTTACTGTAACAGTCAGAGAGTGGAGCACAGTAATTAATTAACAAAAGGAAATAAGATATAGGTGCTTGTAGGAATTATCAGTAAAATGCGATACCAGGTATAAAAATCAGTGCTCTATAGCCAGGCTTTCTTGGATGTTTTAGTTCACACAAGGATCAATCATTTCTCCAGTTTGTACATCCTAATGTTAAATCTTATGACTTCTCTGTTCTCCTCAAAATACAGCAAGAAAAATAAATAAATCCCCTTTTCTTCCACAGTAGTTTTGTCTCATTAAAGCACCAAATGAGGGCCTCAGGATCTATCCAGTTACACTGAGGGTGGATAGCTGCAAAGCTTGGCATTATTTATCAGCAATGACATTTCTAAGGCCAGCTGGCTTTGCTTATCATTTTAACTGGCCAGCTGGCTTTGCTTATCATTTTAACTTCGGTGTTCTCATATCAGTTTGGGTGCAAGTAAATGAGTTTAAGTGAGGGTATTTGTTCCCTTTTCTGTCTTTTGAAGGTTGCGCTGGTGTATTATGTTTGTTTTGTTCCTGTAACATTTGGGAGTAGAAGGATGATGCAGCACAGCCTGGATATAACTTCACTGTCTGCACAAACTCTTCCCTAAGAAAAATTGCGAAGTAGCTGATCGGAATAACTCAGAGGTGGTGCTCCAGTGCCAGAATTTTCTCAAGTAAAGAAGCCTGTGAGTCCATCAGATATTCAAACCCCATTTTTATATTATCAGGTGAATGTTTTGAAGCATTTCTTGGTGCACAAGTGTGTCTGCAGTATTGGAACAATAGTGGCAAGAACAGAAATGCTAATGCAAAATATTCAATTCCCCTCTCTCCTCTCAGACTCAAAACATGATAACAAAAAAGTATGCAATGTCTGCTGATTAGTTCCATTTTGGTGGAAAATTGGTACGTAACAGTGATGGAATTGTAGCACTAGATGCTGCTGAAATGCAGCACTGTTTTACAAAGTTCCTTTTTTTTCATTCTGCCTCTTTTTCAGACTGGAATAATTGCAATAGCGTAAAGGTTAGTTTGGCTTGGTTTTGGTGTTGGTTTTTTTTCCAGGCCATGTGATGTGGAATATTATGGCTATTACAAAATCACTCCAGAAGTCCATTAAACCAAGCCAGCTGAATTACAGGCAGTAAGGAATGTACAAAGCAACAGAACAGAGACCTGGGTGTTTGTTTTGGGCACTTGTCTAGTATGTATTACCATAGTTTCAAGATAACGCATATTTTTTAAGTATCTGATAAAGATGCTATTTTGAGGACCTGCAGGACGTGTACAGCCCAGGCTATACAAAGCCAGATAATACTTCTGCAAAGGTTGATGGGGTGATACACAGCTGTGGCCAGATCAGGCCAGACAGTATGTTTAGTCTGTTGACACTGCAGAAATTGTTCAGCAGGACTTGCTGTAAGGGCTCGACATGCTGAATGTCTCAGCTCTTGTTCCCCTGCTCCTCTCACAGCTCAAACCAGAGCTCTCTCACGTCAGCACCTGATCTCAGTTCACACCCTCATGACACAGTAGGAGAGGAGCATGGACTTAAACAAAACCTAGAGGGATGCTTTATTATTGATTTTATATTTACAGATATTGAGCTTTAATTAGGAGATGAAGTTTGTTCAGTTTCTTTTTGCCCTCTTACATTACAGATGGAGCTGTAATGGGTTTCACTGTGCTTTTTGTCCTTTGGCAGACAGTGGTTCTCCAGTGTTTGTTATACACTTCAGTTGTTTAAGATCTTTTGTTCAGAGTTTAAATTGGTATGGATAATGTGGCTCCACATGTCCTTTCTGATCACATCTTCCAGCATTTTCTTTACTGGTGGTTTGTACTTCTAAGAACCAACACAAACCGACAAGGCAAGGGAGATCAAGAATCACCAATTTAAGTTTCTCCAACCTGGGCATTTCAGCAACAGAAGCCTGAGGTTGCTTGCACCCCATCCCAAATGTCAGGAGAGGAATTGCTAAGAGATTTACAAGAAATATTGCTAACTCCAGGCACACGTCTTTATCACTAACTCATTTTGGAGAAGGAGCAGCTGGTTAGGAACCACTTATAAGGAGCTTCTGTCCAGGTGCGCTCCAGAAAGCAGAGCGCTCTCCTACTGTGTGGGGGAGAAGGTCCATACCTGCTTTTCTCTTCTGGTAATGAGATGTGTTTTCACTGTTCTTTGTTCTCCTTGGAATGCATTGCCCCTGACACGTGGTCCCTCTTTATGAGTACTACAGCTACCTCTGCCTTCCCAGAGGTGTGATTCCAGTGATGAGTAGTGTCCCCCCCTCAGGAGTCTGTACTGGGACCAGTACTGTTTAATACCTTCATCAATGACATAGACAGTGGTGATATCTATAAAGTAGAATTTTCCACTTTACAGGGACAGAAATGTGTTTGGGTTAGTGCTTAGACACTGTTTAATTTAGGGTTAAATGCACTACTTGCTTTGCTAACAACTACACCTTTGAAGGAGAGATGAAAGACTGATAAAAAGCATGCTTTGCTAAAGAGTATCCTTGAAGGAGAACTGAAAAACTGATAAAAAGAAAACATCCTGCCCCAGAAGGCGCTGAGAGCTGGGCGATTGCCAGAGAGGCCTGAAGTCAACAGAAATCGGCAGTAACTAGGGGAAAGGGAAAGGTGGCTGAGGGAGTTTGCGACCACCTACCCAGTTAAAGGACTATGCAAAGTACACCCCCACACACCCCCTCAAGGAGCATGCCTGCCAATTTAAAGATGCTTGACCAATAGTAGATGATGCGGTAATTAATAACCAATTAGCGTAAATTTAGGTGGGTTTTTCTAATCCTGTAACAAGATAAATATGTGATAGCTTCTGTGTGTAGTGTGCTAGCTTTGTGGAATTACCACCTAGCACCCATCTCTGTGCAGACATGAAATAAATAAAATACCTCTGCTCTGTGTGTATATTGGCATACTGCACACTGGGTAAATGATCCCACTTTTGGAACAACAGTGGGATTGAGTGCACCCTCAGCAAGCTTGCAGACAACAAGTTGTAGATGTCCCTGCTCATTGCAGGGGGTGTGTGGACTAGATGACCTTTAAAGGTCCCTTCCAACCCAGACTATTCATGATTCTATGATGAAAATAGATAGATTATTGCCACTTAAAAGATATGTCAGAAATTCTTCAACTACTTTTTAAAAAAATTATGACTATTTTAATTTGGATACCAAATAATGACATTTTTCCAGGTAGTGCTATCAATGCTGAGCCACTCAGCGTTGCACTCAGTGAATGTATGCATAAAAGTCTGTAATTACCTTTTGTTAAAGGACAGAGCAGAAACAAAGACTGAAGTTAGGGGAAGAAGAGAAGGCAAATTCATCTTAATTTACTACAGGATGCAGCAAGCCTTTAAAATGCAATATGTGTGGGTAAGATGAAGAGTTTGTCAATAAAATAAAAATAGTCAAAACCTGTAGAGGATGCCAATGAGCCAAGGAGTGTAGAGAGGCTGCAGAAGGAGGAAGCAGGCTGACAAGATGGTAGAGCAAGGAAGGCTAATGACAAAGGGTGGCTGCCTGAAGAGGACACAGAGTGCCCTTGAGTATGACAGTGTTGTCAAGGATTAAAAGATTTTGGACAGGAAGCCAGTGGACAGAACTGATGGAGGGGAGTTAACATTCACACATGCAGATGAGATTAATTAAAAAATGAGGGCTGATTTTTTTTGAGGAATGTAGAACCTGGANTGGGGAACCTCAAGAAATCAATCCTCTCCTGCCCCGGTTATTGGGAAAGGGAGCCCAAGGCTCATGCTGCATGACGCACTCTGGTTCTTCTTGTGTGACCAAGGGGAGGACATGNGAGAGTTTGAAAGACATATGGGGAAATTTGAATAGGACAGTAGAAGTAAGAGGAAGAGATCACTTGGGAGGCAGGTCAGTGCTGATCAACAAGGTAAGAGCACTACAAAAGAGAGAAACAACTTGGTAGACCTCAGAAAGACTCATCAACAGGCGTGTGAGCTTGCCATATTAATAGCCATTCCCCAGTATCTGTATTCAGAATAACATTTATTATTTTATTTGACTGTAACCATATCTATAAATTAAAGTATGCCTGAAACTATTCTTCAGTCCTGGCCATGTGCTGCAGAGAGCCCATGTCCACATTATTAAATACTCTTACCTGCCAGAGAAGAGTAGTTCTGTGCAAATTGTCTGTTGGGAATGGTCTGTAGCTCCTCCTAATTCCTAAACTGTGGCTTAGGAATTGTTTGGGGAAATGCTATTAGGCACAGGTTAAGTGTGTGTCAAAGATACTCTAGTAATTTGACAGTTTGGATACTAGTGCTCCAAAACTTTTAAAGTTTTACAAATTTATTTTGGCCAGTCCAGAGTTTCTTGCTGAAGATGGCTATGCATGTCTGATTAGGTAAGCTGTATAGTAACAGGATGAAAATTGTAGGCTCAAGTTGCTGAGAAGGCATGGCAGGGTTCAGCATTGGTGGTATGATTGATAGCAACTGCAAAGTACTACTCCAGGATAGTATCCTGTGCAGGGTGCTATTTGTGGGAAGGCACAATATTAAACATAAGGGGACCTTCATCCTCTGGAGATGAGACAGACACCAGCATAGCTTAGACCCACTAGATTCTGAAGTAGGTGCAGTCCAGAATTTAGGTCCAAATACAGCACATTAAGGATTACCCAGAAAGAAGCAGAAGATAATTCTAAAAGAGGTATATTTTGATTCTGATTCCCTTATGTCAGGGACCTGCTGAATATTTTAATCTTTACCATTTCAGATTAACAGGACATGGAGTTAAACATGTCTTTTCATTGGTGGGTATTTTCATCATATGGATTCTGAGTGTCTCACTAAATTATTAAACTCACAGTCTTTATGGGGGACTGAGGCTGTAAGTTTAATGTAAAATTAATCTACCAGTTAAAGAATATTTCACATTCGTACACTCTGGGGAAAAAAAGAAGTCTGTCATCACAGTGGGCTGTAGCAGCTGTGAGTAACCAGCTGTCTCATTCCAGCTACCAAGACAACCCCTCGGGCCCCACGTTGGGCACCAAAAAGGACTGACGTGGTTTAGGCCCAGCTGAGCACCACGCAGCCGCTCGCTCACCCCTCCCCCGGCGGGGTGGGGAGGAGACCGGACAAACAAAGGCGAAAGCCTCGAGGGTTGCTGTAAGGACAGTTTACTGGGACAGCAAGGGAGAGGGAAACAAACAACAACAGTGCTGATAACAGAGATACACAATAGGTGATAATGGAAAGCAATTTACCGATCCGAACGACCAACCACGCCGAACCCACCCCTCCCCGGCTTAGCCCCCTTTTATGGTGAGCATGGCGTCACATGGTATGGAATAGCCCCCGGCCAGCCTGGCTCACCTGGCCTGGCTCCTTGGGAAATTAACTCTATCCTAGCCAGAGCCAGGACAGAGTAACAGTTCAATCAAAATTAAACTTTTGTGATTTGCAGCACTGTTCCAGTTGTGTAGGGACACTGAAGAATCCTCATTAAAGTTGTTGCTGCTTTACTGGCAGAATTGGCCTTCTGCAGCTGGTGTGGCAAATCCCCCCAAGTATGCAAACTACTGCTGCTGCTTCTGGATAGCAAATACCAGCTTTTGAACCTAATTCAAATGCCATTGAAACTGATGGAAAGGCTCTTGTTTCAATATCTGTGGATTACTATTGCATTTTGTGGACTCAAACAAAAAGACCAAGAGTCCTATTAAGTCTATGAAAGTGAAGTGGATCCACATAATGTACTACCAAAGCTAACACAGCTACACAGCAATCAAATCAGCCCAATCAAAGTGGCACCAGCATCAGCAGACGTATTTTCAAATACTTTTAGCCTCAGAAAACATACAAATATGTCATTAAGAACAAAATAAATCTTCATCAGTGATGGAGTTCAAAACAGAAAACCTCAAAGACCTGCTAAGCTATTTGCATTCATTAACATTCCAGTTTCATTGCAGTAGAGGTGGGGAACCTGCAAAATTCACTTTGCAGAAAGGATTAAATTCCTTAAGTTGGTTCCTTTGAGGTTTTCCTAAATTTGCTAAACAGTTTCTACCTTCCAATCTTTTTTAACATTAAAAAAATCGAGGATGGAGATGACAGGAAGAAACTCTTAGGAAACTCAATGAATCACAGTTTAATAAGTAGAAGGTTTGAACTAGTAAAGTCCATTTCCAGCTTTCCTTACATACGATTGGTAATCACATAATGGTAGGGGTTGGAAGGGACCTCTGGAGATCATCTAGTCCAACTCCCCTGCTAGAGCAGGATCACCTAGAGCAGGTTGCACAGGATTGCGTCCAGGCGGGTTTTGAATATCTCCAGAGAAGGAGACTCCACAACCTCTCTGGGCAGCCTGTTCCAGTGCTCTGTCACCCTCAGAGTAAAGAGGTTTTTCCTCATATGCAGATGGAACTTCCTGTGTTCCACTTTGTGCCTGTTGCCCCTTGTCCTGTCACTGGGCACCACTGAAAAGAGTCTCACCCATCCTCTAGACATCTGCCTTTTAGGTATTTATAAGCATTTATGAGATCCCCTCTCAGTCTTCTCCAAGCTAAACAGACCCAGCTCTGTCAGCCTTTCCTCATAAGAGAGATGCTCCAGTCCCCTAATCAT
>VXBL01003720.1:0-95401 GCA_013400195.1 Aramus guarauna
GGGGCCGGTTTGGCATATAGCAGGCTCACTTAAAGGCAGTACTCCCATGTCTTCTGTGTGGCAATGGGCAGGATGAAGGCCTGTGCTGCTCTGGGGGGTGGGTAGCTGCTTCTAACTTCTGAAACGTACTGTGGAGAAAAGCAAGGCAGCAACTGGCAGCTTTTAAGCCAAAGTAAGCCAGCACAGCTGACCAGTGTGCTGAAGGGCAGAACTGATGGTTAAGACAGATTTATTTGGCCCTGGGAAACACTGAGAAAGGACAGTCCATCCCAAAGTCAGGGATGTTGCTGGTGGATTACAGGTGAGTGTAGTGGTAGTTACTGGCTGAGCTGCAGTGTCTTGGACTTTTGGTTTATTAGTCACCACCTGGGATGGGTTTATCACACCAAACTGGGAATGAAAGTGACACCTAAGAGTGCAGAAATTTGTCACCTTTGTCTGCTTTTATAGTTTTGAGGAAAAACTTTCAAACTGACTCTCTCCTTTTCCTGAAATTTTGGACTTCACATAGCTCAGTGCACCCTCCTGTTCTAGCCAGGCTAGATGTTGAAAAGAAACTACAGCATATTGTGCCGTTTACCTTGAAGTTTATCTTGATAGATGTAAATACGGTAACTTTTACCAGGGAGTTTACCATCTGGAAAAATTGATGGGGATGGAGCTTACTCTGATATCTTAAGGGGAATTATTCTGTATTCCTTTGTGTGTGCATGTGACTGAATTGTACTGGCTGGAGTAATCTTAGTGATAGAAGTGGCTGTAATTTTAATTTCTGTAAAATACAAGAATATCAGTATAAAAGAGATGCCAAACCTGGTTTGTAAATAGCATTTTTCAAATGGTTTTATTAAGACCTGTCTGGTTCTGCTAACAATTTTTTGTCCTTTGACATTGACAAGCACTTGAGTTATGCTTTCATTTCTTTGTTTCAAGCTGATTGTAACATCTGGTTCTGAAAGAGGTGATCTTTCCAGTGACCAGTAGAGAACTGAAAACCAACTCATCTAAGCTCAATTCTTTGTGACAGGTTGTTTTTTCACTAGGTACGTTTCTTATGAAGCTGGTAAAGGGACTGGAGCACAAGCCTTATGAGGAATGGCTGAGGTAACTGGGGTTGTTCAGCCTGGAGAAGAGGACGCTGAGGGGAGACCTGATCGTTCTCTACAACTACCTGAAAAGAGGTTGTAGTGTGGTGGGTGTTGGTCTCTTCTCCCAAGTAACTAGTGAAAGGACAAGAGGAAATGGTCTCAAGTTGCATCAGGGGAGGTTTAGATTGGACATTAAGAAGAATTTCTTCACTGAAAGGGTTGTCAATCATTGGCACAGGCTGCCCATAGAGGTGATGGAGTCACCATCCCTGGAGGTGTTCAAAAAACATGTAGATGTGGCACTTTGGGACATGGTTTAATAGACATGGTGGTGTTGGGTTGATGGTTGGACTTGATGATCTTAGAGGTCTTTTCCAACCTTGAAGATTCTATGATTCTCCCTGTCTCACTCCTGTGGCCACACAATGACGATGCCAATAAAAGAACCTGGCAGAAGTGCATGTCTGGAAGGACAGGATTTCCTCATTTGATGACTACCTATATAATGGTTCATCTTAAAGCAATTATCAAGCCATAGTCCAGGTGGCAGCTGGAGTCACTTCTGGAATCTCCCCAGCTTTTCTGCTCTTGAAAAAGGTCCAGAGGTGCAGCAGAATGCAGGAAAGAGTCATTGAAGTCTTGCCAAAATAATCTGCTTGTGTATAAATGAGGTGCATACTTGTCTAGCATGGAAAGCTGTCTGCTTGTGCTGTGAATTAACGCTAAGTAATAGGTTTTTTTAGTTGGTGCTATTTGGTTTTGACCCAATATGGTACCTAAATTACATTTAAATTACAGTAAGGCATGTATTAAAATGCTTATACCTTTTTTTAAATAAGTTTGTGTTCTGTTTGTTATTTGGTGCATTGAGGGCAGAAAATACACTTTCAAATAGAATGAACGCACTTATGATCTGTATTTTAGGTGGAAAGAAGCACCCTGAACTATTAACGTACAAAATTGTTAAATAATACAACATAGAGTGTGTTTTTTAGTCTTGCTAAATATCATAATACCAAGTCATGCATAAGCATTACATTCTCAGCTTTGCTAATTACATATCCAAGAATTACCCTTTTGTTGTAATTTCTGGATAGCTAATTGGCTAAACATGCTTTAGCCATAAATTGTTTTATTAATATTTGGCCTATGTTTGCTAAAATTTTGAACAGTGCTTGCAAAAGCCACTTGTCAGTGGCAGCAGAGAAATGGTTATTGAGGCAAGGAGGTGATACAAGCTGCAGATACTGGCAGAACCTGGAACTTACATTTCAAAAACTCTTAAAAAAAAAAAAAANGGAGAACCTGGAACTTAAATTTCAAAAAAAAAAAAAAAAACCAAAAACAAAAAAAAACCACCAAACTCTTATATGTGAAAATAAATTTCTTACAGATAATCTAGTTCAGTACTTGTGTCTTAAAGCACCAGAAGCAACATGGAACTGATTGATGTCCTCCAGAGAGGAACTGGATATCCTGCAAGTGCTAATCTTAGTTGAACTTGTTGATAATTGTTTGAAGTGTGAAGATTTGCAATTTAATATTTTTTTTTCAACCCCATTGCTTGGCAGAGTTATGACTACAAATGCGGCAGAGCCAGTTGGTGAAGGAGGGCAATAGTTACGTGCTAGAATATTTGACATCTGTGGCCAACTTGAATCTCTCAACTTGTTCCTGCTTTAAGGAGTTGTCCTGTTGCATATTTGCGTAGGGGACTGGGGTGAAGAAACCTACTGTATAGGCAGAGATTCAGTATGCCCAATGTTTGATTCTAAATAGCCCATTCTGAGTTTTGCAGGAGGACGACTGTAGACAGGGGTTAGAGGCCCCTGCAACTATTAGTAGACTGCTGCTCCTACAGTCTGTCCCATGCATAACGTGCTCTTCGGTTGCTCTTGGGAAGAAGGTTGCTGGAAAGCAGCCAGTCTTGAAAGACTTCTGTTCAGATACAGTATGAATCTTTTTTCACCTTACACTGAATTGTGAAGACTATATAACTTTGTCATTCAGTCACAGTTTAACGACTTTAGTGTGGCCTATGTTGATCTTGAGGTGCAAGGGAGGATGTTATGTGTAAGGCAAGCAGTCAGCTTAAAATTGAAAATTATGCATTTCCAGGAACTGTAGTTCATAACCTGTGACTGTAATTTTTTTCTAGTTTTTGGGTTGAGTGTTTAGCTGTTATGGAGAACTTTTTTATTATGTTACAAATATGTAGAATATATGGGAAAAACAATGTACTGAAACTGTAGTGATTGCTAATAGGAAGTGCCTCCATTGATAAGGCAATGTCAGTCAGCTGAAGGAGCTCTTTCTAAAGGTTTCGAGAAAACATGGTAGCTTTGGGTGCTGCAAGGTGGATAAGAGAACAACTATCATAGTTCTGTCAAACTTCAGGACCATACAGAAGAGAAGAATTTTAAGAGCTTGCTACAAAGTTCTAGTATGAAGGTCTGAGCAGATTCTAATCTGTTGCTGTATAGGCAGCTCTCTTTGTTTTCATAGCTTTCAATGTAACTTCTGCAAACAGTAGAAGAGTAGAGACAAGGAGCATCATGCATTTGTATTTTCTTGTTATTGGTAAACTTGTGATATTCATGCTTCTTTCTCAAGTGTACATGAAAGCACAGGAGCTAGTTTTTTCTCTGTTGGTATCACAGGACTGCTTAAAATTCCGAATTAAAAACTCCATAAACTGTTTTCTTCCCCCAAAGTGGTCTTATTTGGTCTCAGGAGAGCAATTGGAAACTTAATTTAGTCTGATTATGATGTGGCTTTTAAAATGTTTGGGGTTTGTTAGATAAATTAAAAAAAAAAGGGGGGGGGGATTCTTCTATATAATATTGGTAGATGGCAAACTTCTGTAGCTCTGCATTTCACTCATGCCTCCTGAAGAAGTAAGAGGTAAAGGAGCAAAGTCCCCTGTGATTGTCTTCTGCATACCAAGGTTTACCTGGAGAGAGGGAACATGAATACCAGATATCATTGCATACCTACAGTGTGCTCTTGTGAATATATATGCATATCAACATAGAAACATAACTGATTTTCAAAGCTTTTAGCATACCTTTTCTGTAAGAACTTCAGAAATTAGACTTCTGTGGTACTCAGATAATTTTATTTATTTATTAAATCTTGCTTATGGATTTTAATAACTATCAGCTGTTGAAAATAGTCTATATTTAAAATGTATTCTGCTGTTTCACTTCTGCTGTCTGTAGAGGAACTTTTTTTTAACTGAAATTCAGGGCCTGGTTTTCCTAGATAAAGCTCTGATGCACAACATGAAAATATTGATTAAAATATTTGTGTAGGATTGTCTTTTGTCAGATTGTGATCTGAAGCTAAACCTTTTTCAATAGATGGCAAAGACAGATAGGGAAACAGAGGAGATGAGACATAACTGTGCATTCTAACCAAAAATCCAAATCTGCGCTTGACTAAAATACAATAAAGGAAGTCTTTATTATAAATCATGAATATAGATTTTGCAAAACTAGAACAAGCTCCTTGTGTTGCTGTTTAGTTTGCAATTTGTAGAAGAGTTTTCTGTGTGCTAAAGACAGTTATTCTTGAGAATTACCCAGCAGTAATTGCCAGGAGGAATGGTAAATTTCAGTAATGCACTGAGTTTACAGTTTTATTGGGATTTAATTTTTTTAACTTTCCTGACAAAACAAGAAAATTTCTGTGCTTGTTTTTCTATTTGTACTAATGCACAGATTTTAGCTAATGGGTGAGAAAAGTAAAGAACGTAGGATGGCTAATTAAAGAGGTTTTATCACTTGACAAGCTGACAAAGTATCAAAGTCAATTGTGCTGAATTGTTTTTTGCTGTTCTGTGAAGCTAAATATTGAAGTGCTTCATAGACATGAAGTGTGCGTGTATATGCATCGTGTATACCTATGCCAATTTATATTATTAATAATCTACTCATTCAACTACTGCAACTCAAACTCTGTGGAAAGGCTAGATCCAGCTTGGATATCTCCTTGAAATTGCTGTTATTTTGAATGAGTGTGTTGAATATTATAGAAGTTTTGCCAGGGAATTGGGTATAGAAATTCCTCATGGTATGCAGGAATCACTGCTCTAAATATGTTATCACAAGTTCATTTTAATGTGAAACTTAATACTATCAACCTATAAAGTTTCTGTTGACGGGGGTATTGCTGGACTTGTAATGAAGCCATGATTTGTTATAAGAGATTGTCTGGGGATGTCACAAATGCTAAAGCAAGCTGGAAACTAAAATATACGGCTAAGTTAGGTGCAAAACTCTTATGCTGACATTTATCTGAATCCCTTTTAATTCTGGTCTTGCAAGATGTCCAAGCTACTTTCTGACATAAGTTGTTGGGTTTTTTTTCTTTTGTTGCTCTGTATTTGCTGTCATTCTTTGATTTTTATGCCTAGCCAGGTGTGCTAGTAAGCTACAAAAAGTATCTCTCTCGCTGTCATTTCTGTGCTAACATCTTAGGTTGTGATACTGCCTTTTGCCTTGCTCCTTTCTCTGGGGATCCTGAATTCTGCATCTCGTGGTCCTGCAGCAAAGGCTGCCCCCAATCTTTAGGAGTTCTTTCTTATTTGTGAGTGTCAGGTTTCAACAGACCATCTCCCATCATTGGTTCCTCAATCACTTGTGTGAGGAACTTACCATCACTGTACTCCAGAAACCTCCTGAATTGAATGCACCCTGCTGCTTTGTCCCTCCAACAGGTACTGGGGTGTTTAAAGTCCACTGTGAGGACTAGGGCCTGCAAACACAAGGCTTCTTCCATTCTCTGAAAAAGACCTCACCTGCTTCATGGAATAGGACCTCCTGGGGGACATGTCAAAACACATGGAAGGCAGGCAGGTGATTAGAGACTTTACTAAGGGCAAGTCATGCCTGGCTAATCTAGTGGCCTTCTATGATCAGCAAACAAAGGAAGAACTACAGATGTCATCTACCTAGAATTCTGTAAAGCCTTTGATACAGTCCTCCACAACATTCTTGCCTCTAAATTGGAGAGATATGGTTTTGATGAATGGACTGTTAGATGGATAACAAATGGGTTGGATGGCTGCATCAAAAGAGTTATAGTCAGGGGCTCAATGTGCAAGTGGAAAACAGTAACAAGTGGTGTCCCTCAACAATCCATACTGGGACCGCTACTATTTAATATCTTCATCAATAACATAGACAGTGGGATTGAGTGCACCTTCAGCAAGTTTGCAGATGACAGCAAGCTGAGAGGTGCAGTTGATTGGCTAGAGAGAAGAGATGTCATCCAAAGGTACAGGAAAGGAATATGCCTGTGCAAACCATGTGAAGTTCAGCAAGGCCAAGTGCGAGGTCCTGCACCTAGGTCAGTGTAGTCCTCGATGTCAATACAGACTGGGAGATGAATGGATTGAGAGCAGCCCTGTGAAGAAGGACTTGGGGATACTTGTGGACAAAAAATTGGATGTGATTCAGCAATCTGCATGGCTGCCCAGAAAGCCAATCATATCCTAGGTTGCATCAAAAGAAGCATGACCAGCAGGTCAAGGGAGGTGATTCTCTGCCTCTGCTCTCATGGGACCCCATGTACTGTGTCTAGTTCTGGGGTCCTAGAACAAGAAAGACATGAAGCTGTTGGAGCGTGTTCATCCTTGCGCCACGAACACCTCTTCTATGAAGAAAGGCTGAGAGAATTGGAGGTGTTCAGCCTGGAGAAGAGATGTTTTTCAATATATAAAGGGGGCTTTTAAGAAAGATGGAGAGAGACTTTTTACCAAGGTCTGCAGTGACAAGAGAAGAAACTACAGTTTTAAACTGGAAGAGAGTAGGTTTAGATTGGACCCAAGAAAGGTCCTTTACTGTGAGGGTGGTGAGGCACTGGAACAAGTTGCCTAGAGAAGTGGATACTCCATCCCTGGAAGTGTTCAAGGTCATGATGGATAGGGCTTTGAGCAACTTGGCCTAGTGGAGGGTGTCCTTGCTCATGGCAGGGGTGTTGGACTAGATGACATTTAAAAGCCCCTTCCAACCCAAACCATGCTATGATTCTGCATTTTTCTAACCAGGCAGTCTGTAGCAGACACCCACCACACTGTCTCCCATATTGGTTGTATCCTAATCATCACCCATAGTCTCTCACCTGACTCCTCATCAGTCCCAAGGCAGAGCTCCATACATAAAGCTGCTCTCTTACACAAAGAGCAACTCCCTCTCCTTACTGTCCCAGCCTGTCCTTTCTAAAGCCTTGTACCCACTCATTGTGGCACTCCAGCTGTGTGAGCCAGCCCACTGTGGTTTTGTGAACCAAATGAGACTGGAGCCCAGCACCTGCATGCAGACCTCTGACTCTTCATGTTAATTCCCCATGTGGCATGAGTTATTGGCCAGACACTTCAGAAAGGCACCTAGTTGTGGTGATTTCCCAGAAGAGGTATGAGAGCTGTCCCTGTGCTGCCCTTATTTATTAAGTTTGAAACTGGTTATTACAAGGTCTCTGCTGTCCATATCACCTTGCTCACTTTGGTCCTCATTTCCTCCCTGTCATTCCTAGTGTAAACCTCTCCTTTACCAGGATGACCACACTGTTGGCAAAAATGCTTTTTGCCTTCCTAGGGTGGAACCTGTCACTTCCTTGATCCTTGAAAAGGATCCCACGCTCCTAAAAGCCAAAGAAATCCTTGTTGTCAACGTCAACTACACAACCAGTTGCCCAGTTAGTATGACTTAAAGACTGCTGGGTGGGTGATGGAAGGGAATAAATATGTTGTGTTTTGGTTTTCACTTGTACATGTTTCACTCTAAGTATCGGGTGTTGGATATTTATATTTTTACATCTTTGCAAGTAGGGTTGTGCAGTTATTTGAAAACCCTGCCAAAAGGAAGTTACTTTCTGTGGTTGAGCAATACTCTATGTACTCTCTGCCATCTACAGCACTTCTTTTTCTCTCTCTTTAAATTATTTTGACTAGAGAAGCACAATGAAGAAAAAAGAGTATGATAATTTGATTTCTTCTTCCCATTTCCCTCTCCTCCATTCTCAACTGTCAGTGCTTTTCTCCTCATTCACTTTTTCCTAAGTGTTGCCTTTCTTAGCACTTAACTTCTGGTTCTGTTTTGTATAGCCCTAATTCATCTAAAAATATGGTTAGACTTAAATTTACAATGAAATTTCTAGTATGAAGCAGGAGGGTGCTATCTTAGGGTTCTGTAGCTCATGTTCATACATTTAATCCAAAAGCAATTGGCAGTTTGAAATCCTAGTTTTGTTCAAATTTGTAACCTCGCTGTTTGAATACTTGGGATTCTTCATAGTTCTGAGAATGTGCCGTCATCCAAACCATAGTACTAGCTAAAGTCTCTATTTTTGTCTTTCTTTTTGAAAGACAGGGAAGTTAGTGTGGATATGTGCTTGTTCCTTTGTGTGCATACAGCCTAGACCAAAGTTGGAAGCTGCATTTCTACTGCTGGGCTCCTTTCTGGCGACAGCAGTAGCAGCTACCACCAGCTAATGGTAGCCAAGCAAACTAGGCTGGGAATGCCTCAGATAGGCAGCAGCGAGTTTCTTACTGAGCAGTTTCCTCATTTTATTTTATTTTCTGACATCTACCTGTGTCACTGGATTTTTATTTATTTTTTTTTTTAAGAACATCAGCACACAGGTGGTTTGCTGCTTTGAGACAGTAATTTAGGGAATAACTTTAATTCTGTGGTCCAAATCAGGGACTACAGCATTTATCACTGCAGTAGAAATCGCTTTTAGTTTGATTTGAATTTAGAGTGGTATAACTGAAAGAATACTTTGACTTTGTGCTTGTTGGTGTGAGAATATGTAGGGAAACAAACTGAGACCTAGTCTTGGACCCAGAGTTTTGCTCATCTGCCTCATTTCACTATTCAGTCCTCGAATAAAGTAAATAAAGGGCAGCTGGAAACTGGTGAAATGTCAGATGCTGCTCCTGACCTGGACCATGAATTCAACCTCCTATTTTTGTCAACGTCCCAAAGGTCAAATTATCACTTGCAGGAGTATGGGTTCTTTCACTGTGTATATCTTAAATGGTCATGCAGAGATGGAGTCAATGCTCCAGTTCCTGCTAATTTCATAGTTCCAGGTATAATTTGTTTTTTTATCTTTTTAATAAAAGCAGTACTAAAAACCTTGTCCTGTCCTGGCAGTTTGCTAGCACCCCTGTACTGTCTTCACATCAGTACTGGCACAGAGTTTAGTACAACTGTGTCTCGGAGCTGACTGGGAAATTGATCCTTTTTTGTAATGAAAAAAAGGAAAAATATTAAATGTGGCTTTTAAGTAAAGGCTTTACATTTAGTTTCAGGTTGCTAAAATTTCTATTAAATGTTTAGCAATTAGAAAAATAATGTTGTGGCTTTTCTCAGTAAAGAAATTATGAAATAATCATACAATACATTGTGCTTTATGTGTATTAATAATTGTCTTGTAGGAGATTATAGTTCGTATAGGAATAATTACCCTGTAGTTAATATGACATATTTTGTGGTAGTTGTTTCTAATGACAAGATCATTCTAAGGAGAAACTTTTAACTTTAAATTAGCACATGAAGAGATGAGTTGAATATAGAATTCTTGAACAATTGTTTTACAGGAAGCTGATATCTCATGTTTAAATACTTAGTGTATTTGTTACTTTTACAAACAACAGTGGTTAATTTTCCTACTATAATTATATAACAATATATCTTCTAAATATTTAGTAAGGTGAATAACCCTATTTAGTCTTAAAGGTTTTTCTTGTAGCTGCACTAGCTTTTTTTTCCAAGATCTCTTTAATATTTTGTTAGAGAGATAACATTTCTAAATAAACTACTAAAAAGTAACTTCTTTAAAGTTTAGAAAAAGGCTGAACTAGTACAAATGGTATAGACTAATGGTTTTTTACGTAGATGTCTAGGCTGTTGAAATGCAATCTGTACTTAAAAAAAATACCCCGCCTCCCCAAAAAAAAACCCCAAAACTGAACATCACAAACAAAAAACACACCCTGACTTTGAACAGTAGTTTATATGCATTATATATATATAAAAATACAAGGAACTACTGTTTGGAAACCTAACAGATCCAGATGGAAGAAACTAAATTTTCTTTTCTTCTCTGTGTCAGATTATTCTAGTACATTGTTGAAAGCTTCAGATTTCAAGAGGTTAGAATTCATTCATTTCTCCACTGGAGAGAGAACTCAACAACCTTCTATAAATACCATAACCAGAATTTTTTTTCCCAATATTCATCTGAATGTTCTTAATAAGTCCTGTAATCCTTCCATAATTTAAAATGTTATGAATAGCCCTAAAGGCTGATGATTTGAGCCATAAATTTGATTTCTGAATTATCGGAAGTCTTCCAAAGTCTTTAAAAGAAAACCTCAAGTATTTATTTTTTCTTTCACTTCATACATGATCGTGATGACAGCTTATGGAATTTAATACTAATCTGCATACTTTCAAGACACACAAGACAGACTTTCTTTTCAGGATACTTTCCCCAACACATAAAGGTGTTTGGCAGTTCAGGGGCCAAACCACTGTAAGAAGTATAGGAAGCTGTTTGTCTGTATCAAGATTCTTCGGATAATTTAGCGTTACTAATCAGTGCCACACCAGAGAACTTTCTCACTTAGAAACTGTGTCTCTCTTGCTGACCTCAGTAACTTCTATTTATTGGTTCCAGAGATTCTTGTCGGTTAGTATGCACACAGAAATATCCTTGAGGATATGATTCTAAGTGACAGCTAAACTGAACTGAGATTATTTATATTTTTTTAAAGCAAAATTTAAATCTGAAGCTAAACAGGAAGGAATGCTGATTAAACTGATTACCAGAATAAATTCTGTTTAGATTCTGGAATTTGTTTTGTGGGAGATACCGATTTCTGGTATATATGTGTGTGTTCTGAAAACATTGTTTTGTCTGACCATTGCTATCTTTCCAGTTTGAGACTTAACTATTGTGTAGTGGTAGCAAATTAAATGGGAGTTTTGTTGTTACTCAGATATGGGGAAGAGAGAGGTCCTCAAGGAATTTCTGAACCTTTTGTATGTATTACAGTATAAAGGTGATACATTCTCAATTGTGAGGAACTGTCATATCACACACATAACAACAGCATTTAAATGAGATTATTAAAAAAAAAAAAAAAGTTTCTTCTCTGCTTCTGTAGTGGCCCATGCAAGTTGAGCGTATTTTTCTCCATTGTCATGACCACGTAGGAAACTTCTGATTTTTGTAACGCAGTAGTGTTGGGCAGCTGAATTCCAAGTGGTGTATTCCAAGCTATGAGAAAACCCCTTCTATCAGTCAGATCTGCTAGTGCTTCCCTCTCACTTCCCTCGTGTAGTTTGGGTTGCTGGTTTCATTAAAACAAACAAAAAGATTACAATAGGATAAATGTGAAGTATTCCATCTTGGACTGAAGAAGAAATTAAAATGGGGCATTCAAAGAGGAAATAGGGAAAAAAGTGAAGGTTTGTCATTTGTCAGTTTTGGATTAGTTGTCAGATTATTTTAAAAGAAAAAACACTGAATTGAACTGTAGTGATTAACCTATGCTTTTTTTGATGCAAGGTTTGAGGATACTTGCTGCAGAGGAGGATCTGGATATCACCCAGACAGGAAGAAAAACCAAGGAGTTTACTAGTGGAAATTATGAACTTCTAAATACAGGATCCACCACTTGAGAATGGAAAAACTAGTAACCAGCTTTGGGGGAAGCTAAGGTTGGAAACAATTGGGGAGAAGAATGCAGCTATATTAGGTGGCTATACGATGTGCGTGTGGAGAAGGCAAGTACAGGATTGTATCAGGCACAGTATTTTAGCAGAGAAGAAAGCATCATTAACATTGTGCAGACTTTTGCTAAGACCTCATCTGGAGTCCTAACTCATGGTTCTGGTTGCTTTTGTTATGAAAAATTAAAACTGGAACAGATGCAGGGAAGAGATTCTGAAATGTGAGAGCCCATCATAAAACAGTGCATTTTGTTAGGCTTGGCAAAAATCTGTGAGTGAGAGAGAGAAGAGGAAGTAGTGTGTAAGCTCAGTTTTGTTAGCAGGACTAATAGGTACAAAGTGGCCATTAATAATCTTAAAGTGGAAATTTAAAATAGAACCACAATGCAGGAGGGAGAGACCATGTAGGGAGCAGTTAATACATGCAAGTTCACCTGAGGGTGTAATCTCATGAAGGAATTTTTGGCAACAGCGGTGGCTGACATATTCCCATTCTTCTTTCTCATCTTGCTCTGCCTGCTATGTTGTTAAAGAAAGCACTTGTGGTTGCAAGACAAACTATGCACAGTGGAGCCAGCTATATGTGGATTTACCTAAGACTTTCTCAGTGAGATGAGTTCCTTTGCTTCATTGCATGAGTGCACATATGCTACATTAGTGCAGGTCCTATGGGCGTCTGTAGGACCATATGAAAAATCGTTGTGGACTGAGACTAGATTCACTTTTAGCAGCAGCGCTGCCTAAGCACACCCTGTGTACTAGCCGTTTGTTCCTGGTCTTGACATAGCTTTTTGCATAGCCATGCTTTAGGCCAAATCAAGCAACTGCTCTGGATGAAAAGTAACACAGTAAAAATAGGGAGAAGTGGTTTGTGGGGAGTATTTGGTGGGTTTTGTTTCATTTTTGATTTGGCTCAGTGTAGCCATGCCAGAGCTGTTTAAGGATGACACAATAGCTAGAAGGGTTGCTGGTTTGGCCAGTACCGCTGCTTGAAGAAATGCTAGTGAGGCCACAGCCTGAGATGGAGCAAGGCTCCCATGAATGGGATAAAAAGGTTTTTTGAATGGGAAAAGAGAAAAGTAATGATCATTGTCTCTGGCTGATGAGACTGAAGATACTCTACAACCTTTCTCTATTCTTTTGGAGGCAAAGCTATTATTTTTAATATAGTCCCTTTTGTTCCTGTGATTGAAGTGCTCTTTTTAACACATTTGTTCAGTCTTGCTGCTTTTCTTCTCTCTGTTGAATGATTTCATACCTAATGAAGTTTTACAATTTTTTTTCCCAGATTTTCCTCACTGCCTCCTGATCTTGCACTCTAGGCCTTTCTTCACAAAGAAGAGAAAGGGGCAAAAGATTTGGCAGATACTCAAGGAGTCTGTTAGGAGAACAGTTTTTCTGAACACTTTTGAACTGACACTGTTGATTCGGCTGCTGGTGTGTTGTATTTTTCTGTGAAGTTTTACAGAATCTTAGAATGTAAAAATAAAATTTTGCGGATTTTGATTCCATGCTTATATTGCAGTATTTCCAGTGGGAATTTATCAGTGAACAAAGCTCTCCTTATTTCCCCCTTCTATTGTTCAAGAAGTAGGTTTTGTGCTTTGATTACCAATCTGCACCTGCCCTAAATCACTTCTTGCATGAGATGTAGACTCTCACCTACCTTAAGGTGAACCTGAGAGAGAGGGGAGATATTTGTCACCAGTTTCTTGAGTTCTTTACTGATGAGGGGACAAAATGTTTCATCTCAGTTTAACAAACCAATTTTTATTCTTCTTTCTAACAGTTAAAAACAGCACCATTTTCTGAGACCCTTATAATTATTTATGTCTTGATTAAGAGAATGTCTCATAATTTACCTGTGTATGCTTAGTACATAAATGCCTTAGAAATAATTTTTTGTTCCTTCTTTTGTCCATCAGGAAAGGGGACAAGTAATCAGTCACTTTCTTGAAAACTGAGGCTGCTAGCATAGTGTTTTAGACCTATGTACTGATTTAGGGAAGTGAAAATAGTGTCCAATGTCTAATCTTGCAGCAAAAGCAAATTAGTAGTGAATCGTTGGAAACAGATTATCAAGGGAGAAATGAGCTAAAAATGGAATCTGTAGAGCCAAGAGCCTGAACTCTTTAAGGTGGCTATTTAGGAGTTAGTTTAATTTGAGGCCTTGACCCTTCTCTTGCAAATGACCTTTAATGAGTTGAAAAATAGGATGTCAAGGAAGATCTGAGAACAGCCTCTTGAAAGACCTATTCTATGTCAATAACTACTGCTTCTGTTTAAAGCAGTCATCATACTTCAGTATCATCCAGACATGAATTTGAAGTGATGTACTGTAATCTCACTGTAAAACCCCCTCCATCTTCTCTAGGTATCATGTGGCCCTTCTTGTGGAAGCATGCCCCTGGGAAAGCTAATGTCTGGTCTTGTTCCAAAAAGCTTACAGGTCTTAACAAATTACACTTACTCTTGCTATTCCTGCTACAGCTGCAGCTTGCAAACCAACACTTTTAAGACCATTAAACCTATTACTACAATAATAATTGAAAGCAGAATTTGCTTGTCCGTATGCTGAGGTGAACAATTATTTGTAAATGGTTGTTTTCAGAGAGTGCGGTAGTTTCTGCTGTTTTCTTTAAAAAAAAAAAAAAAAGTAACATGGTAGTATCATTTTGGATAGCAACAAGTAGATATTCTGACAAAATGTATTAAGCATGTCCCTTCCTCTCCAACCTAAATGGTTTTACAAGTCTATGAATAAAATGGGAGAAATTACAAGGATAAGGTCAGTGTTAACTGATAATGATGGAGTTCTGAAAATGAAGGATGTTGTAGTATATATGAACATAAAAATATTTGCTAAATATCTTGTATGTGAAGAATGTTGTTTGTGACTGGTGCTGAAATTTTTATTTCATGGTAATAGAATAGAAAATCTAGTCAGCATCTTATCTCAATGTTCTTCCTTTCCCATCCCCTCAATATCTTGTCCAGTCAATGTAAAATAAGTGTTGTTTACAAACTACAGATATATTAATGGTATTTTTACATATCAGCATCTGTTTATAGCATATGTATGCCTGAGAGATTTGTTAGATAGATACCTCATATATTAAAATGTAGAATGACATAAATACATTCTAGCTTTTTGTGTGGCCTGATTTTTCTTCTTGTCATGCAAACTTAACCATTTCTGTTGATAGAGGTTACAGTTAGAGATCCCCCCTTGCAGGTTGGAGACAGAAAAGACAGGGTGGCAGAAGAGATCTCTTTTGCCAGTATTGTGCTTTTATAATGACAAAAAACATGTAAACAAGCTTCTGAATTATACACGCAGATTCACAGAACGGTAGGGAAGGGACCTCTGGAGATCATCTAGTCCAACCCCCCTGCTAGAGCAGGATCACCTAGAGCAGGTTGCACAGGATCACGTCCAGGCAGGTTTTGAATCTCTCCAGAGAAGGAGACTCCACAACCTCTCTGGGCAGCCCGTCCCAGTGCTCTGTCACCCTCAGAGTTAAAGAAATTTTTTGTCATGTTTGAGAAAATTTTAAAACTTGAAGTAAATATTTTTTCAGTATGTCACATAAATTCTAAGCATATGCTTAGAATTTTTCTTGGGGAGTGTTTCCCTTTCACAGTTACTGAAGTGGAAGGAAAGAAATGATTAAGAAAAAAAAGGGGGGGAGGAGGGGCTGGAAGCTCCTCCTATCTGCTGTCTCTTTCTCTGGGTTCACTCTGCCAACGTTTTTGCACTGAACATAATTGTGTGGTGGTCTTTTCAATTTTAGTTTTCATTTCCTCCCTTTCTGCATCAGATAAGGCTTTGAGGAGGGCTGAAAAACTGGGTTCTAATGACACCGCAATGAGGGGAGCGCTGCCGGAAGGGCAGGCAGTTGGAAGGAGGACCATGACTGGGTTTCTGGTCCACACAAGCAGCCACTGCTTCTGACTGGAGTTGCACTGAGCTCTACATTAGAAAGACTGAGTGATAAAGTCACTCTGGATGTCTAATTAGCTCCTATAGTGCACTGCATTGATATGACTCTGCTTTTTTTAGCAAGTTTCCCCACTCTCACTCCCCATCTGGTATTTCTACATTGAATAGCTAAAGTTTAAGTTACTGTAGGGTTTTCCGACAAGTGTTTTCCCTGAAGTTTTTGTTCCTAAAGCCTGTTTTAAAGGCTTGCTCAAGCCTTTAAAATTCACAGTGGTTGAATATTTTTAAGCTGTAACAATAATTTCTTATAAAGCCTGTTTACCACTTAGCTAATATTTTTTAAATTCTTTAAATGCTATTATTTAAAAAAAACCTGCCATTTCCAAATCTTTTCTTGACTTTAGTTTCACTGTTTTTAAATGACTTGTTTCAAACGCTACCACTTTACTCAGTAGCCCTTCTCCAGTTATTTCATTATTTACAAAAAACATTAGATAATAAAATCTACATTCTACTTAAATATTATGTAAGCATTATGACTTTCAAAGGTGGTTAAGGGATCACGTCTCAAAAATGATCATGAAGGCGAAGGAAGACTTGTGAGTTGTTGGGTTTTTTTCCCTACCTTAGAACCACAGCTTTGGCACTCTGTATATTCTTTTTTCTGTTGGATTAATATTAGAAACTATGTACTCAGACTGGGCTGAGATCCAGTGAACTGCTGTCTTGTGCTTTGCCGTTTGTATATTTTATTCTAAAGCTGAGTTAAAACACAGACTTGGTTTTGAAGATGTGAATGTTGAAGCACACCTGTGATAGAAATGTTGCTGCTTGGGAACTCAGTTTTGTGACTTGTTCTGGGATATCTAATTTTCTAAAGAAGTATCAGATCTTCAACCCAAATAGTTCTTTTGTGCCACAGTCATAATAATGCAGTATTTCAATTTTTCCTTTGAGAATAAAACAAAAAATGTCCACCCAACATTGCCGGTGACGGTTTTTTAAATGTGAATGCCCTCTAATCTGATGTGCTAGTTCACAGAGAGGTTCAGTCACTGTTTCAAGCTACAGTTGCATGTGCAAATGAGCTGATATAGTGACTGATTGCAGGTTTAATTAATCTTGGACATTCTTAATTTTCAAAAGAGGTTCACTTCAGTCAAAGGGAAAATTAAAGAACAAGTATATTTTATAAATGGCATGGATGAGTGAAGAGGGGAAGAGATCTGTCTCTTTAAAATGGGGTTGTAATTTGCTTACTTTCCAACAATTTTTGTCAATTTGGATACAGTTGTTTTGGAAGTATTAACCAGATTTGTACAAAGCAATGCTGTCTATTGCTTAGGTAAGCAAATGCATAGCGTTTAAATGAATTAATAAAAAAATAAATAAAAATATGGGTATGTATGTCTTTTCTTCTGTCACTTTATCTGTATACATTTATAGTATCTTAATGCAACAAACTGACATAATCCCTTTTAGGAAACATTGATCTTACCTTTATTCAACATTTTAAATGGAACTTTAAGACCTGTATTGCATGTTTCAAGTTCTTAATAGTTAAGCCCTGTTAAATAAGTAAAGGGAATCAAAAGGCCTTTTACTTATAAATGAGAGCTCATTTTTAAAGGAGTGCTGTCTTCATTCAAAGAGATATTGTTCACTATTGTTGGTTTTACTGACAAAATGTTCAATTTGCATTTCTTCTTTTTTTTTGGTGTCTGAAATTAATGATACTGAATTTGAGAGCCAAAATGCATTGTTTTATATTAAGTTCCTAAAAAAATTATGACTCACTTGGGAGAGATATTGATTTGATGTGTAAATAACGTAAAATCTCAGGTTTTGGGGTTCTGAAGCATAGGGTGTCAGAAAGTATCTTTATAGAAGGAACTCCATTCCCACAGGTCAGCTCAGTTCATTCAGGATATGGGAAGGGAACAGGCTGTAGTTACTGGTTGCCAGTATTGGTGCTTGTTAGGAATCAACAAAGTATATTTTAATCACAACCAGTTCTCATTCTTGCACACCAACATGGATTGGAGGAAGGGGGAAAGGAAGCAGAACAGGCAGATAAACCAACAAGATTCTAATATAATAAAATAAAGTTTGCAAAATATCGATTTATGATCTTTATCGTTGAAGTCCTAATGACATACACTAAGTAAAATAACTTACAATTAAGGAGATGATAGAAAAGGTTTCGATGGTCTCAAATTTTTAGGATTTTATTCTAATTCAAGTGTTGTACTCCTTCAGGAGTACGAGTAATTAGTAATTGATTTTCTTTAAGTTTGTGTCTAGCTGACATAAAATAAACTGTTCTGTGCTAGACAGTACAGCTAATCACCAGAAAATAGTTTCACTAGAATTAAGGTTATATCAGAACCTGCTCTGTTTACTCAAAATTTTGGAAGCATGAAAAGAACTGGTTATAAGGCACCTCTTCAGCATTCCTATCCACTTTTTTTATGGCCTACATGTAATCAATAACCTCCTTGATAGTGTATTGTAATCCTTTGATTTCCATCTGCAGTAGAGAGCAAAAAGCAGCATGTGTCCCAACCTCAGTTTAAGAAAATACATTTTCCTTTTTGGTATACATTGCAGGCAGTTTTGTATTGCAGTATTGCAATATTTGTATTTGTATTGCAGGTGTTAGACTGTGCTGCTGCCAATGTTGACAAAATATCAGTGAAAAAAATCATCTGTCCTTACTACTTGCATATTTTAATGATTCTCATACTTTGAGCTAGTGTCATCTGTTGTGTGTATGCTAACTGCAGTGGACGGTTTTGAAAGCTTGGGGAGAGGTGGGAGGATGGAGCTGAAACCAAAGATTTGTGTATCTCAGCAGGTATGTCTGTTAAGGGTAGCACAGAGAGAAATGAACTATAAAACACATTAAATTATAGTTTTAGTTTGTATGGCTGTTACAAGATAGAGTCATCTTATGCAACTTAGTTCCTCCATTTTAATAAATAAATAGTCTGATCTATTGATAACAGTTTTGATGATCTGTATCTAGAGTTACAGTTGTTCCTCCATCTGTCTGCATCACCTCTGAATTTGAGCTGCAGGGTTAGTAAAATGAGCTATAGAAATTGTCATTTAGTGAGGATGTGATACATGTTTCCCCAGTGGTAGACACAACTGTTGAATAGCTTCTTGTCTCATTTGAGAGATGAAATACTCTAGTCCTTTTCCTGACTGAGAAGAATGTGATTTTAGTGCTGAGACTGAGGGTGGCCTGAAAGACTTTTGTTACTTCCAAATAAGGTTTGAAACTACTGTGTTAGGAAGTATGTAGTTTTATTTTCTGACTCAGATTAGCTAGTATTACTGTGGGCTATTATAACTTTATTTGTAAAATTGCTGTGTTTCATTGCAGCTGTGAGGAAAAAGACAAAAAGCTAACTGCAACCATAATTTATTTTAAAGTTCCTTTCTGTTACTTGGCATGTGGAAGCAATGTTGTCTGCCTAATTGATGAGGGCGTCTCTCGTAAGTTTTTTAAAATTACCTGAAATTGGAAAATGCAAGCCTTTATTGTGCTGCTGTTGCCATGGAATGTGTTCACCTAATGTATTGCCATAACATACACTATTTTGAGGCTGTCTGTGGCTTGGATATGAGAGAGCTAGTTTTGAAAAAGGCTGAGGCTTGTAAATAGCTGAATCTTCAGGTTATGTTTAAAAATATTTTGATTTCGATTTGAAACTCTAAATTGGTGTATTTTTTAATAGAATGTTGTGAACTTCACTGAATTCTTGTCTTCAGTGCTTTACGGCACCTTTAATTTACTTAAGAGTCTTTGGCATTCCTCATTCGAAGTAGAGAAGGCTTTGTTAAAACCATAGCTAAGTTTCAATATGGCCGCAAAGGTTGAGACTGTAAAGATGTTTCACGAACCTTCTCTGGCACAGAACTGAGTAAAATGCTTTTTTTTTTTTTTTTATCCCAGACTTAATATGCCGGAAGCAAATCACTCAAGTCAGGGTTCTAAAATGTTAATACATAACGGAAATAAAAAACTAAGTCATGGTTACGAGAGAGAAAGGTAGGAGTGATCACAAGTCTGATCCCTCTTGGCACTGCAGTTTGTATCTTCTTTTTTGATTTTTGATTCCTTTATCTATCTCTCCTTGGCTGCTCAAAGTATGTACACATGTTTAGGTGGATGGGCAAGCTCTCCAGCCCAGACTTGAGGAAACCAGGAAATCTAGAAGTAGCTTTGTCAACAGCAAGAAATATTTATATTCATAGTTTATGTGAATGATCAGAGGTCAGAAGTCTACCTATAAGCAAGGATATGGTCTTGTCAGGTGTCTCTACACTCCAGTTATCTACCATTCTGTATCATATTATGTTAAAAGGGTTATTTAATGTCTTCGGAAAGGCTTTGTGTGGGGAAAAAACAATCAGAATGAAAAGAAGGGGGATCATTTTAATGAAAGCTAAACTCTATTTAGTTTCTAGTGATTTATGGCAATTGTGAATGAAAACAAGTATTGCCAATGGTATTCCAAAGCTGTGGGTTAGGTTTTGAAATGTTTTTAAATTACCATAAGATAAAGCTGTTTACACTATTTTTAAGCAGTTTTACTTTCACAGATGCTAAAAGAGTAAGCAGAGACTTGGGATAAGAAGGTGACACTGGTCTATGTAAAATGGGACTTAATAAAATACTACTTCTTGAAATGTGGGGTAAGGATTCTAAGTCAATAGCTGTAGTCCTTCAGATGCCAAATGAAGTCAGTTGAGTCTTTTGCATTTGCAGATTTAAATGGATTTCTATGTATTAGAGTCTTGATGGAACATCTTAAAAATATCTGTGGTAACTGTTGGTTAAAACACCAGATACTGAGTAATAGTGGGGTGTGGATTCAGAGGAGAAAATAGCCACCAGTATGGGGGATTTCATTGTATGTTAGGAGCAAGGAAAGAGGAAAAAAACCTATGTGTCTTGTATAGTTAATTCTTTTTGAGTGCATCAGCATAATTCACATGCATATAGTTGTGCTAATAAATATTTTCCTTGTTTGTGAGTATTTAGATTGTGATTCATTGACTGGTTTTGGTATTGGTGTTCTGTGTCAGAAATGATCCTATTTCAAGAAATCTCTGCAAGTATGTTGTTTAAAGAGTACAAAAATTGAATTTTAGCTATGGGAGCACACATTTGGTAGTGTGATGAGTGACATTGTTTGAATCATTTGGTATGTAAAGGAATACTAAAAGCCAGTTATAAAGGTTTGTAAGTGCCCTCAGAGGGACATTTCTCCCTTTTCAGGGAACCTTTTACTTTGAGAATTGTGTTGCTTTGCAATATCGTTGCTCAGAAACTTATAAACTAACTTTCAGTTCACTGCTTGGGTGGAAGAATTTGTCTTTTAAGCTGTATGTAAGCATTTATTTCACTCTGTGGGTGAATGTTCACTCAGTAGATGAACTTCTGAACAAAGTCTCTTTCCATCCTCAAATTTTCCCTTACGTCTTTTTGAGAAGACTTTAGAATGGATTTCTTTAGAACTATCATGTCAGTCATTAAACAAGTAGCAGTAAAAAAGGATTGATTTGCCACAACTATTGCAGTCTTGAAACAATCCTATTCTGTTTTCATAACCTATTAATTTCTCATGTTTGAAAGCTTGACTTACTGTAATTAACTGATTGCATTGTTTGTTGTTGGCATTGGATGGAAGATTCCATATTTTAAGTCAAGGCACCAAGAGCTTATATCATCTACTAAAAGAAGCTTCCAAAAATGCATATTGGTGGTGATGGTTTTTAAAAGGTTGCATTGTTTTAACTGTTTTGGCAAATGTAATCTCAATTTTGAAAAATAACTAGCTTTTTATTAGTTGAGTGCAACACTGACATCTGTCTGAATTAATTTTAATAAATCTTTTTATCTGTAACTTTTGGGGGGTTCTTTAAGTGTCTTAGATGAGAGAAAATTACAAGCTTTTGTGGAATTTCTAAGTATTATAATGGAGGTTGTTTATATATAGTGATGTCAAATAAGCTCAAAATAAGCCTAGTTTGTTTAAAACAAACAAACAAAACCAAATAGTATGTCCCAAACAGCATGACTTAACAATTTTATTACTCTTACTGTTGAATTCTAGCTTAGGACTGAAAGCAAGAATGTTTTTCTTGTCTCTGTTTCCCTCCCCCACCCCCATTTGGATTATGCATCAAAATGAAGTCCACTTAAAATTTAATAATAATGTCAATATATTACTGCGAGTTTCTAAGAGTATAGCCTTTCTAAAGTGGCAGGGTAAGTGAATATGTCTTTAGTATAAGAAAATACAAAACTCATTTGGTGATTTTTACACTCGTCTGTATTTACAATGATTAATTTTACATATAACGTGCAGCAAGGATGAGAGGTATAAGCTTCTGTATAAATATTACACTTGAATGTTGGAATCTAAGCTTTCATTAGAACTAATGGAATTGTAGCTCAATGCATAAAAGAGAATGGGTTATTTATTGCTGCTTTCTGTGTTTGTATGTTTCAGGGGTCCATTCAGCGTTGTGCGGCGATGTATCAACAGGGAAACAGGGCAACAATTTGCTGTAAAGATTGTCGATGTAGCAAAATTCACTTCAAGTCCTGGATTAAGCACAGAAGGTAAGAAAAACAATTAAGCAAATTCTAAGCAGACAAGTTTTTTATTTATCAGCCTTTCCTGTGTTTGCTTGCTTCGTAAGATCCTTTCTGTTTTATGTTTTGTAGAAGTTTTTAAAGCAAGGTCTTTTAGCTCAAATTTAACTTGATCTAACTTAGTGCATACATTTCTAGTCTTTAGTAATTTCTACGGCTATTCAGTTGTGATAATACTTATTAGAAAGAACAGTAGGTCTATACTAACTCTAAGCCATTGCTATTTCTGTTTGGATATTTTAAATTTTTTTTAAGAAAGTTAATTTCTTAAAAATATTAATTCAGAATCAAACATACAAAGGACGTAAAGTAAGAACACATCAGTTTTATTTTGCTAGTCTAGATTTAGCAAATAATGTGCTATAAAATGGGTGAAAACTTGCGATTAAAGTGTGTGAAATTATATAAAGAACTGTATACATTTTTCATATAGCTAGGATTTTAAAAAAATGGTGCAGAACTGCTGCAGTGTAAATAAAAGGCTGTAACTCAGCATTTCTTATTTTAGGGTAAGACAGTATGTCTTCTCTGAGTTGAATATGCGACTCGTGTGCATAAAGTGCTTCTTTTACACTATATGGAAATGAGCATGGTAACTGAATGACAATCAGTGTGTTTTCCATGTCTAGTGTATTTTTGCTGGAGAGCATATTCTTTTCTATGGTGATGTTTTTTGGGGATTCTGTTTGTGCCATCTAAGTCCTTAAGAACCCAAGTTCAGCAGCAAAAAGAGTCAATGACTTTTTTTTGTAATTATAACAAACAGTACTAAGCCTTAATGGGAAGTTTGATTAAGAAGGTAAATCTCAGGTCTTGCCTCAGACTTTACTGAAGATTTTCATTTAAATCTACTAATGCCATTGCTAGTTTCTTTTTCCTAGCCCTCCAACAAAATATAAGCCACGCTTTCCACATTACCTAGCTTGTATATAGCCTCATTATGGTTTTAGCAGGTTATACCTAAACCATCACATTTTGAGCTAGTGTATTTTTACTAAAATGACTTGGTGTCTTTTAAAGAAGTTCTGTCTGTATTCTGGTCTTTTTCTGAGCCTTATCCTAACTAATGATGCTAGCACATATTTCCACCTTTACTGGAGTATTGCTTTCCTCACTCCATGACAGTGAAATTCAACCTTTTGTGGCCACGGAGAACTTGCTGAAAGGGAGAAATAGTAGACAAAAGAGCAGGGACTCATCAGGAGGAAAAGAAAAAACAACAGGAATTATAGGTTCACTTAAATTTAAAGATAGCTGTTGATGGTTTACATTTGCTGCCTGGGTCTAAAGAAAAGGCTTGGGAGTATACTAAGAAATTTTGGGAGTTTGATTCCACTTGTGTTATATTGATATATTTAGAGTTCAAGCTGGTAGGTCATAGAGTTAACATATCATAAACACTTTCTGGAGTTAGTGGTTTTTTTCCATTTTGTTTTGTTGCTTTGGTTGTGGGTGGGTTGGGGTTTTTTTTGTTCTTTGTTGCTATTGGTTTTGGGTTTTTCTAAAAGTTTTTAACTGCTATGCATTAGATTTGTAATATTAAGACACATAAGTTGTATAAGTGAATGTGGAGCAAGTCCTATATTCTACATAGGAATCTGAGCCTGTTTTTCGTGAACTATTTCCAACTTGTGTACTTTTAATTTTGTTTTTCCTCTGTGGTTTTTTTTGTGTTTGGTTTAGTTTTGGGTTTTTTGTGGAGCTCTTTTCGATCCAGGTTTTAGGTTTGTGGGGGTTTTTTTCAAAGATTTTATTTTTCTTTTTTGTTTGGCTTGTTTCTGATACACTGGTCCTTCAACACATTCTTGGGGAGCCATGATGATGGTACTTGCATAAAATAAATGTTAAGATAACTTACCTGGGAGGAAAATGTATTTGTAGATTGTATTAAAGTGTAAGCTGGAACAGAGTGGTAAGATTAATCCTTAGGAACATTCTTTACCTTAAAGTTTTGCCCTGTGCCAGAACGTTATGGTCTTGAAGTTTATCTTTGTACAACTTTCTACCTCCAGTCCTTCTTTGAGGCACAGGAGTAGGAGAACAGGACATTCTGCACATGAGGGCACTTATGACAATTCCTTCCATTAATTTCACTGCCACGTAGAGTGCTGAGACGTAAAGGGCCCAATATGCCTTCACGCTGATAATTAAATGACCTTTGTCAGCAGTGTACTCTTCTGGCAAAGGCAGCCAACTGTATGGTAGACTGTTGCAAAAGTGTAGCCAGCAAGTCAAGGGAAGTGATTATCTTCTGTCTTCATCCTGTGTGAGACCACATCTGGACCACTGTGTGCAGTCTTGATTTCCCCAGTATAAGGAAAACAATGATGTACTGTGGTGAGTCCAGATGAGATGGACTGAGAGAACTTGGTTTGTCTAGCCTTAAGAAGAGAAGCTGAGGTGCGATTTAGTGCTGTCTTCAACTGCTTAGAAGAAGGGTATAGAACAGGTGGAGCCGAACTCTTCGTGTAGGTGAACAGTGAAAAGACAAGAGGCCATGAGGACAAGTTACAACATGGAAAATGCCAATTAGAGACAAGAAAAAAAAATCACCCTATGAGTGGTAGAACTTTGGTACAGGTTGCACAGAGAGATACTGGAGAGCATCCTCAGAGATGCTCAGAACTGGGCTGCGTGAGGCCCTGAGCTGTTGGATCTACTTCAACCTGCTTTGAGCAAGAGTTCGGAGTAGATGACTTCCAGACGTTCTTCCCAACCTACACGATTCTGTGATTCTGTGATATTAATATCAACAGTCTACATGTAAACTGTGATGCAATATAGTTTTAATACTATTTAGGAAGAAAATTTGGGTTTAGTTAAAACAGGGATTGATACAATGTTCCAATTTTAAAGTAAATTGAAAACTTTTGATAGTTTTGCCTTAAACCTGGATTTGATACAATGTTTCAATTTCTTCAACTTGTGAGGCAGTTGGTCATGGAATATGCTTTAAAAGGACTGTTCACTAGTCTAAACAATTAATTAAAAAAATATTATACCGATTTCTTACAATAATGGTGACCACCTCACCACAGTAACAAAAGCAATCAAGCTTGAAAAATTGATACTACTCTAGGCTAATCTGTGTTTATCAAGTGGTACTATCATGAACATTTGTGGTATATGATAGAGAAGCCACCAGTAAGCAAGGCAAACTTTATCTAGTATAGCATTCTTTCTATAAGGCTCCTCAATACACGTAGTGTGTAGACATGGACATCTCAAGTGATTTTTATGTCTGTGTGCATGTCTGCAGTGGTTTGATGATGGGGGGGGAATAAATGTTGTGTAACAATGCCTGGCAGCTAACAAATCTAATTTAGGCTAAGTTCTATTGGATTTAAGTATTAGTATTCATGGTCTTGCATACTGTGTGTCATCAGTCTCTGTAGTGTTGTAATTCAACTGTGTTGATGAAGTATATTGACACCTTGTCACTGTTCAAGTGGCCACGTGATCTACTCGATTAATGTTGGCTATTTTACATGATGACAGATTCTACTACAGTTCACTATGCTTTCATATTGCAAAGATACAAAAAATTAAAAAATACCTAAAAGAAGCTTGAATATTTTTAGATGTAAAAGAGACTTGTACAGTTCAATTTAGAGGATTCATGTGGAAGAGTACTTGATGCTCTCAGAAGCTAGTTTACTCATTGAGGTCTAATAAAAATATCAGTGTAAACAACTTGTTTTCAAATACAGCTCTTAGTTGCTATACTCAGACCTTTTACACTTAGAAAAGTGTAAAAAGCATGTTCCTTATTTCTGAATTTGTTGCAGCTCACACCATAGTTACTTTTTACTCTCTATTTATTCTGCTGCATTTCCCTTTTCTTTTGTTTTTCTCTGCATGGCTTGCATATCTTGCTTTTACTTAGCTGTTCTAACACCAAATATCTGTAAGTGTAAACACTGTTTCTCAGGAAGAGAATGATGATTGGTTCCTTACTACTTAGTAAAAGCCAATATATGTTATTTGTGTGCCTTTTCTTAATGTCAGGTTGCTCTCTTGTAACATGCTGAGTATTTTTTAAAGCAATTTACAGGGCAGTGCCCTGTGCTTGCAGTGCATGCCTCTTTGAAGTTGGTTTTCAAGATTTAATTCATCGTATATTAGATTCAGTTATCTGTAATTCATTTTGATAGAAACGTCCTCACAAAGAAGTGATTACCATTACTTCTACAACCTTCTAATAGGCTAGACCTTATTTATTAGGCTTATATATGCATCTGTACAGGTTTGTATGCATGCAAGCCACTGTGTAGCTGAATAGACGAGCTGATAAGGAAAGATTCGGGTTATCTTTAGAACCCAAACTGGTTCTACTGGAAGCGAGCTGTGAAGACAGTCTCTCTAAAATATTTTGGCTGTGACAAAGAGCAAAACTGTAGCCAAGAGGTTTTTAATATAATTCTTGGACTACTTCTGGGCAAGATAATTGAACCAAACTGGTATTGCTACGGATCATCCATTTTAGGAGAATAATTCCAAAACTATTTCATTGGGGGGAAAAAATGTGAAAGTTTACATCAGTTAGGGTTTTTTCTCCAAAGGGTGCTACAGATCTTTCCCCTTACATATTTTCAGGTTGTGAGGGATTGTCTTACATTTGAGACCTTACTCTTGTTCTGCTTATTTCCTTAAATAGTTTATCCTGGTTGGGTTTCTTTAATTTTATTTTCTTTTATAAAGACTTGCATTTTTTAAATCACTTTGTCTGTGCAGTTCATTTGAAAGTGTCAGTGTTAAGATCAAGTCTTTGAGTAAAAAATACTACAAATCTTTATGTCATCAAATCTTATGATACTATACCGTATGTAGACTGGATTTGAAGAGTGAGTGACTCTGCCTTTGATTTAGAAACACCAACTTATCCAGAATTTCTGGTAGTTGCCAGTTCTTTGTTGTACCATATTTCACAGATCAAGGGAAGTTACTTCCTTCTGCGTGGCATTATTGGGCTCACACCTGAGCTATTGTGTCCAGTTTGGACTTCACAATTTGAGGGATGTTAAAGAACCGGGAAGGTCCCAGCAAAGGACTATCAAGATAGTCAGGACCCTACAGCACATAAAGGGAAAAGAGAGATTGAGGGAGCTGGGTACGTTTCGCCTGGTGAAGAGAAGGCTAAGAGGATGATGGAATAGTAGTCTACAACTCCTTGAAGAATTACAAAAATGCCAGAGCCAAGTTGTCTTTAACAGTGACAGCTATTGCAACAAAGAGTAATGGCCAAAAATTGTTGCTTGGAAGGTTCAGGTTGAACACAAGGAAAAGCTTGTCCAGTGGGGGGGCTGGTGCAGCAGGTACAGGTAGCCCAGAGAAGTGACAGGACCTCTCTCCCAGAAGGTTTTCAAGACTTTGCTAGATGAAGGCACAGCTGTCCTGATCTGGTATTAGCAGTAACCTCACTTTGAGTCAGGGCTGGATCAGATGACCATCTGTGTTGGGTTTGCATGGCAAGGCTTTGGTAGCGGGGGGGAGGCTACAGGGGTGGCTTCTGTGAGAAGCTGCTAGAAGCTTCCCCTGTGTCTGATAGAGCCAATGCCAGCCAGCCAAGGCCGAGCCCATCAGCGCCTCTGTGATAACATATTTAAGAAGGGGAAAAAAAACCAAACAAAAAACCCAGTTTGAGAGAGAGCTTTTGCAGCCAGAGAGAGGAGTGAGAAGATGTAAGAAACTCTGCAGACACCAAGGGCAGTGCAGCAGGAGGGGCAGGAGGTGCTCCAGGCGCCGGAGCAGAGATCCCCCTGCAGCCCGTGGTGGAGACCATGGTGAAGCTGTCCCCCTGCAGCCCATGGAGGATGATGGGGAGCAGAGATTCCACCTGCAGCCCATGGAGGACCCCATGCTGGAGCAGGGGGAGGTACCTGAAGGAGCCTGTGGTCCCATGGGAAGCCCGTACTGGAGCAAGCTCCTGGCAGGACCTGTGGAGCCGTGGAGAGAGAAGCCCACACCAGAGCAGGTTTGCTGGCAGGACTTGTGACCCTGTGGGGGACCCACGCTGGAGCAGTCTGCTCCTGAAGGTCTGCACCCTGTGGGAGAGACCCATGCTGGAGCAGTTTGTGAAGGACTGTCTCCCATGAGAGGGACTCCNGAGGTCATTTCCCACCAGTATTTCTTTGATTTAGTGAAAATACGAGGAAGGCACCATTCTAGGTTTTCTTTCGTTGAAGGTAGAAAATATGAGGCTATTTGAGAGAATGATAAAAAAAGCTTCATCTGCTTGACTTTGCTTTTTCTTTTACTATTACTTTAACCCTATGAAAAATCTTATTCAAAGTGTTTAGTGGAAGTGGTGTTGCAAATATAACTCTAATATACAGGAGCTTTCTTGAAAATTCTTTGAGTGCGTATGTCTCGGTACTGAAGAAATTGAGGCATCTGTTTATAGATGGCAAAAATCACATGGTATTAGTGACACCTCTGTTAATAAGAAAATGCATGAATATGGAATTTTGAAGAAAGATGTTTAAAATACTGGTAGCTGCCTGTCATGGAGTTTGTTGCTGGTCTTTTAAATACAACTGTAGTTTCTATATATGTTGTACAAACAATGAAGCAGTTTGGGGTAAAAAGGTGGGAAGCACTTGAATATACCATGTAGCTATGGTAATACAAAACCAAGTATAAAAAGAATGCTTTTTTGGGAGGGAGGAGGGGGTGTCAAGGTCATGATGCAAGGGGCCTGTACTAGAGTTTGTGCTTTGAAGACTGATGCTTAAAACCACTTTTGATATTTGTCATTTCAAGAGTCTACCTTTCTGTGGAATGCATACTTCCTAGCTTGGTGTTCTACTTCTTTCACACATGTGTAGAACTGTTCCTGTTTTGGTAGAGTAAATGTTATCTAAGCTTTTCTCAGGGGTTTGCTGGTTGTAGCTTAATGAAGGATTTGAGTTTTCTTATTTTCCTTTTCTGGAAAAGCCATAGGCTGGTTTGGTTATAAATTCAGTTCAACTAATTTGTACATATAAATTTCATAAATGTCTAACTGTTTTATAGTTCTAGCATAACTTTCATAAACAAAATGTCATTAGAATTAAATACTTCTGTGCAGAAATATAACGTAAGAGATGGAACCAAGCTTTTTTTCCCCAGAAGACGTTTCTACACATGTTGAAGCACGTTAACCAAATAATAGATACAATGAATCATAGGAATGCGTGAAATCATAACAAGGATTTCTTTTTCAAGACTCTTTCTTTCTTGCTGGTGGAAGCCAGTTCACTGCAGAAATGGTGCACGTGGGATTTTTGGTTGGAAATACATAATTCAGTCTTGGGCAACACTTCACATAATATAATTTTTTTAAAAGTATAAAAAACAGGGTTATATCTTTAGGGGCCTTTTTTGGTGTTGTTTCTAGCATGTGCCCAGCTATAGGCTTCTAGGAGTGGGATACTGTCACTGGTCAAATTGTCATTGTTTTGACCTGTTTTGGAGTCCCACATACAAATTTGATTGGTCCAGGGAAGGAAATACTAAGTTCTGTAAGGAAATACAGCTTTTCATCCAGATCATAAGCAAACCGTAATAAAGCAACTATATGGTATTATTTTATTTCAAGAACTTAAAATTTCTTGAAATTTGATGGAAGTATATTCATAGCATTATTGATGTAGTGCTTTCCCTTTCCATCTTCAGAAGGGTAAACATAGCATGTGAATTTATTACGCTCACTTTAAAGCACATAAGAATATTTACTTCATTTTTTATGAACTATTGCTTAAATAGAAAGAAAATTGTTAAGATTTTTATGTACTGCAAGCAAGTGGTTCTTTATTACCCCTAATCAGTCTCCAAAACAGGGACAGCTTTCTTTACTGTATGACTTCAGTCCCTGGCCTTTAATATATATATCTGTTTTTATTGGATTTACTATAGTACTAAACATAAAATGACTTTGGAGGAGTGCACCTCTTCTCCCTTAATCTTTACTACTTGGCTACTCATTGTTCTGATAACTTTGTTCATCTGTTCTTGGTTTCACTGTAGTGTCAACATTGTAATGACTATTATATTTAGTGGCTGAAACCACTATAGACAAGTTGTGCATTGCCACATTAGATAGTTCTTTATGTAACATTATCATGAAACTGCTTTTGAGGGTGATATGCAGCTGAGAAGCAAGATTAGTCAATACGTTTCCCAATTTTATAAATGTAAATGGTACCCTTTATAGGTTTCAAAATGCAATTATATGAAGTGTATTTGACTGTCATTTTAAGAACTATTCATAATAATGTATTAGAATATTAATTAAAAATGCTGTATCTTGAAATTCTTAAAACACACATAATAATAATTAGGTAATTAGTGCTAAACACAATTTATACAGCAGATAATTTAATAATATAATTTAACTGTTATTTTTGTTATGCAACTGAGTGTGCAGTTGACATGGAGTTTTTAAGAAGTAATCATAATTGATTAAAAACTGCTTCTGAAGTAACATTGCTATAATCTTTTCTCTCACTTGACATCCCACTTCCATATATGTGGAACAAGAAAATATGTTCACATATGTGAACAAGAAAGTAAGACCTATGTGAACAAGAAAGTAAGACCTATGCAAACAGATCTTGTTATGGAAAGTTTCTTTAAACTTCCTGTCATTTAAGTCAATAAAAGTCAGTGAATATGGTTTGTCACTTAAAAGTTAATTCCTCTTTGTGCATATTAAATAGGGCTTAGTAATGATTTGATTAAAATCTTTTCTGAAATAACTAGTATTGTTAACTATGTGAATCTTGTTGGGTAATACATAATACTGAACCATTTTTTTGTCTGAAGTCATAAAGGATATTTACTAATTGCGGAAAACTTCTGTACAGACTTGTACTTTGGCATCACTTTTCCTTAATCTGGACAAAAAATGGTTGGTCCTTTAAATCTGTTGCTTGAATCCCATCTGTCCCTGGGAGCTCACAACCATTTAGAACGCAGGTTTCACTGAGAATTAAACTTGAAAATCCTTAAAATTCCTAATAGAATTGTTGAATTTAGGAAAAACATTTTCCAATAGTGCTTGTAGTTCAGCATAAATCACAAAAACCAAAAGGTAAGCTGCAGTTGATACTATTTATTACAAATAGACTAGAAAAATTGAGACTAGCTAATTGGGACATCCTGTGGTGTACTTGTTTTGTGTTTGGTTTTTTGCTGGTAGTAAGCCTGTCATTGAAGTGTCCATCCCAGTCAGCCACAGTTGCATCCTTGGTCAGTCACTCGGAATCTGATACTGCTTTCCAAGCCGTATCTTCCAAACTGTAATGAGAAAGATTGTAGTTGAACAAGGTTCTAAAAAGCCTTCTATACTAATCCTTTCTCCAGAAAGCCAATGAAAATAAAATATCATGGATGCACTTCACTACTATTCAAAAATAGACTTTAAAATCTCAACTATTTCAATCTTGTCTGTCCCTTTGCTAAATATTTAGTTGCATGCATATGGTAGTTTAAAAGTGTGATGACTTATGTGCCTATGTTTGGTTGTTAAATATGTGAAGTATTCAGTAAAGGAGATGTCTAAGAACTCTCTGTTTGTGTCAATCAGAAACAGGCCTGAAGCACCCAAGAGGATAACTAACGTATTGTTAGTGTTCATTGCCTCCAAGTTTATTTACACAGATGTAGATCCATTCCATCAAGGCCCAAAAGTGCTAATGGACCTGAGAGATATTGCTAGGCCATTCCTGATAATCTTTGAATGATCATGGTGACTTGGGGAGGTCCTAAGGAGTGGAAGATAGCAAATGTCATTCCTATCTTCAGGAAGGGCAAGAAGGAGGACCCAGGGAACTAGAGATTAGTCATCTTTACCTCCATCCCTGGGAACATGATCGAGCAACTAATCCTGGAAACTATTTCCAGGTATGTGAAGAACAAGAAGGTCATCAGGAGTAGTCAGCATGGATTCACCAAGGAGAAGTCATGCCTGACCAACTTGAGAAACTTCCGTGATGAAACAACTGGCCTGGTAGATGGAGAGCAAGGGATTTTGTCTACTTAGACTTCAGGGAGGCCTTTGACACTGTTTCCTAGAAGATCCTCACAGAGAAGCTGATGGAGTATTGTACTGATGAGCAGACAGTGAGGTGGATTGAAAACTGACTGAACAGCCTGACCCAGGGGGTAGTGATCAGTGGCTAGTTGGGGGCCAGTAACTACCATTGTACCCCAGGGGTCAATACTGAGTCCAATCCTCTTCCACATCCTCATTAATGATCTGGGCGATGGGACAGAGTGTACTCTCAGCAAGTTTGCTGATGACACCATTACTGACAGGAGTGACTGATAAGCCATAGGGTTGTGCTGCCACCCACAGGGACCTCAACAGGCTGGAGCAATGGGCTGCCAGGAACCTCATGCAGTTGAACAAGGGGAAGTATGCCAACAACCCCCTGCACCAATTCATGCTGGGGCTGACCAGCTGGGAAGCATCTTTGCAGAAAAGGCCCTGTGGGGTTCTGGTGGACACCAAGTTGAACATGAGCCAGCAATGTGCCCTTGCGGTGAAGAAGGGCTAATGGTATCCTGGGCTGCCTTAGGAGGAGTGTTAACCAGGAGGTGGAGGGAGGTGATCCTTCCCTTCTACTCAGCAGTGGTGAGGCCACACCCGGTGTGCTTTGTCCAGTTCTGGGCTCCCTGGTACAAGAGAGACATGGAGCTACTAGAGAGAGTCCAGCAAAGGGCCACTACCAAGATGATGAAGGGATTGAAGCATCTGTCCTGTGAGGAAAAGCTGAGAGAGCTTGGACTGCTCAGCTGGGGAAGGGAAGACTCAGGAGGTTTCTCATCAATGTGTACAAATACCTGAAGGGAGAGTATAAAGAAAATTTAGCCAGGCTTCTTTCGGTGGTGCCCAGTGACAGGACCACCAGAGGCAATGGGCACAAACTGAAACAGAGGAGGCTCTTTCTGAACATCAGGAAACACTTTTTCACCTGGCAGAGGTTGCCCATAGAGGTTGTGGAGTTTCCATCATTGGAGATATTAAAAAAATCATCAGGACATGGTGCTGGGCATCTGGCTCCAGGTGGCCCTGCTTGAGCAGGGGGTTTGGACCAGATGACCTTCAGGGGTCCCTTCCAACCTCAGCCATTCTGTGATTCTACAAAGGCAGCTTCATAACTTCTTTGATGGGTGGATGGCTCTCCTGTGATGGGCCTGGGAGCAGGGTGTTATTTGGGTTTCCCTCTGCCCAACACACCATGCTCCTTTGTGGCTGCGCAGATGAGTTTTTATCACATAACCGAACAATGGTTTTCTTTCCTAAACCCCTAGGTTAATTACAGCTGCCTTCTTGCTTAAGAAATCAAACTGTTTGAGAAAGAGTTTGAGAACAGCTCTCCAAAGAGAAAAAGAAATCTAGGTTGGAGGGAGAAGCAAGGACATTCCTCTTGTGGTGTTCCTAAGTTAACAAGCAATGTCTGGAGCTTTTATCAGTACAATAAGCCAAGTGACAAAGGTGTATTTCGTCACTCTCTTTGCAAAGCGAAGTCATAACTAAATTTATGCAAAGAAATCTGGAAATATGCTTTTTAAAAGATTTATTATGAGAATGCTCTCGTCTTCATTCTTAAACACCGTTGTCTTTAATTGCTTTACAAAATGCATGAGGTATATCCAACTTCTATTCTGAAAAATGAAAACACTTTTCAAAACACTTCTGTCTTTGTACACAGTCTGTACTCATCTGACAAATCATGATTCTTGCCAAAAGTCCAGAAATAGGCTTCTAACTGTGCTTGCCATAATTCAGGCAAACATAGGGGAGATAATAAGTATCAGCTGTATTTTCAAATATTTTCTGTTTGGATGCAAGCATGTATTCTGTTCTTGTTTGTGTACTCAACAAAACTCAAGAATAATTGCAGCTGAGCTGCAATTTCTGTTAATTCATTGATCCAAAGAGAACCTTCTTTGACTCTTAAATGCTGGGGTTTGTTGTTTTGTGAATGTAAAAATATATGTCACGGTGATAAGGTAAATAATGATCATTATCCAATATCACTCTTCTAGAACTGCCTTTCATGTTAGAATGACAAACCTGTATCCTGCCATAACAGTAAGACATTGGCAAATATTCACTCTTCAGGTTGTGTGATTTTTTGCTTGGGATAGTTTATATCCTGTGAAAATCTTGTCTAAAATCCCCCCACACCTCATTTTTTTTTTTCTCCAAAGAGAGATAATCATGGTTTGTGATCCATAGATTCCTATTCTTTTGTACTCACCTGAGTTTTCTGCTAAGCTCATCATGATCTCAGGTAATATGCCCACAAATCAGCTACAAACATTCCACTTGGATCTTTTCTGCATGTAATGGTATTTTTCTGCATGCAATGATTTTGAGCTATAGGCTATGGAAATTTGCAAAAATAAAGATGTGTTAGCAAAATTTGATGAACCCCCTAAATAATAGGATGAGAGAAAGAACGATAGCTTTTAAAATGGGGGCATATTTTTAATATGTAATATATATATGTCTGTATATTCATAATAATATCTCATACATATACATACAGAGTAAAAACCTTCTAGATCAGATACTGTCTTTCATACTTCAAAACTAAAAGTAATTGCTCAGAAATCAGTAAAAATACAGGAGATAAACAAGAATGCATACCTTTAATCAAATCAAAATGTTTTTTGACCTTGACTGCTTCATGATCAGTTGCTTAAGAAAATACAAAACAGCTACCTAATGGTTGATATCAATTGCTGCAAGTTGTATCCATCTTTGTACACAGAAGCTTTTACCTTTGTATGTCAATTTGCTGCATATTTGATTTACTAAAATCAAAACACATAGCATAATCCTCCTACCACCTAACTGGCCTTCAAACTGAAAAATGAAGTAGGGGAAAAAATGGTAAAGCTAAAGACCAGTGACAAACTATCACAATCTATACTGCAATTGTAGAAACAGAACACTGATCTTCGTGGAGACTTTAATTCTAACATCTGCATCCACAAATATTTATGACTAATACATGAAGTATATAGAAGTTGAGATCTCCATAGTATGTAATTGTGTGGGAGAATGGAAATACTTTGAGAAGAAGAAAGTTCAAAATGTATGGGGTTCAGGAAGTTGTCAGTATGTCAATTGCTTGTGAGAATTAAGTATTTTAGGTCACATTAGCACGTATTAACTTGTACAGATGCAAAGGTATCTGCCTTTCTTGAGTGCAAGTCAATGAGTTTAATTGTAAACACTGCCAAACAATAGCTGTGTTTTCCAGGATAAGAGTTGCTTCAGTAAGGAAAAAAAAATAAATCTTGTAATCTTTTTTGAGTAAAGAAAATCTTTGGAGAAAAGGAGAAAAAATGTTAAGAGAAACAATTAACCTCATATGAAGGCAGATAGAAATTGTTTTTTGGAAGCTATCTTGTAAAACAGTTTAACAAAAAGATCTTGGCTAAAATAGAGTCGAATATTGGAGATTTTTAGCTTCTCAATGAAGAGAAGCATTTTGATTTAAATAAATTGAAGACCTGGAAGTCCTGAGGAGACCTATGAACGTAATTCTGTTTCTTAAAGACTTTCTACATTTTATCTGCTATTCTAGTTGTACCATGTCAAATTTTATTGTGTCAGTTGTCTTCCAGGGTATTAATTATTTTAATAGAATGAAAAATTAGTTATAAACAATAAATGATTGTCTATACAGTTAAACTTAAAATACAAATTCACTTGAAACTTCAATGAACATATATTATATAAATTCAATTTTATCTTTAATACTGCGTTGAATTTCATCCTAATTCTACATTTTAAAACTATTACTAAACTTTAAGAATTTGACTGAGACAACTGTCATTCTCTCTGCTGCAGAGTAATGGAATGGAAGATGCATGATTTTAAAACACTTCAATCACTTAACTGCCTAGAAGATAGAAGGATAAGAATGTTAGATCATAACTAACTGAGCACTGCAAGACACTTGCCTATACAATTTTGGGGTTTTTAAGTGTGATAGGCTTTAGGAGAGAGACCTGTTTTTAACAGCACTGTGTATTACTGCATTCCATGCACTCTGGAACAGGACTTACTGGCATGGCATTTTCCAGCTACAAGTCATTTATTTTAATGAAGACACTTATCATGGACACCTGGATAGCCTGCTCATGCCAAATGTATTGTATGTGCTTGATCTCCTAATGTGAATCCTACCAACAAATATACACAGTGACAGTAAGTAAATTGGCAATGTAAATAAAAACAGTGATCTACAGTTGGTTCACTTAAAATCTGTGAGAGATTTTTCTTGGAGGTTGCTTTTTAAGATCGCCTCATATATGAGGAAGACTTAGGGTGTGTTTCTCAGTTGAGGGAGGGGATTGTTTTATCTATTTATTTTGCCTAAAATATTCAGTGGTCAAATTCATTCTTTTTTGAAGTTGCTGTAGAAGAAAAAGCCCAATTGCAAATTAAACTCATGCTAAAAAGTAATGTTTTAGTCTTTCAGAATATCTTAGTATTTAAGGCACTTATATGAGGCTTTATTTTTAATACGTTACAGAATTGAGAAATTACTTTAGAGATTTACTCCAGGTTTCGCAGAAAGTTGCTAGCCGAGTCAGCAATCTAAACCCCAAGCTGCTTGATTTCCTCTGGTTTCCTGGAAGACTAACTGAAGTTAGGTTAAAAATGTAGTTTGATCTATGGTGACAGAGCCAGTTACTTTAGATTTCTTAATATATGCCAATTCTAATGTTGCCGGTGGTAGAGTGACAATTAACAGTTGCAGGTCCTGGTGAAAATATTGCCCTAGTTTATAGCATCATAAATGATGAAAATGGCTTATGAAATAGTATTTTGCCTGACTAAAGTAGATTTTTTTCCTTTGCCAAATCAAATACATATTTGAATCCAAGTTGCCACTACAGAAATGTTTATTACAATATGCATGTGTTACACATCAGTGTTTTCAGGTCTGTACAGGTTATCATCGCTGTGTTCTCTTTCGTCCTCATAGTTCTCTTTGAAAAGCTGTGCCAAAGGAGAGCCTGTGTTTCCAGCACAGGGCTGGACAGGTGGGGTTGACGTGTTTGGAAAGAAGCTTTTAATTTCTGATGATGTAGTTTTATGAGAACCTCTGTTCTTCCTGTGCTGCAGAGTGATAGGGCACCTACCATCTCTGTCTCTCAGAAGCTTATCTATTTGAGGGGAAAACCAGTAAAGAAACTAGTATGCCCTGGAATGGAAATGTAGGATGCTAACATCTAGGATTATTAGATGCCACTTACCATCTGTGCAGCGTGTGTGAGTGAGTCTCACTGCTTTGCATTTCCTCCCTGTTCCCATCAATAAAACCAGCTGAGCTGATTTAACAGCTCTTGGCTGTTGAAGGGGAGGGAAAGCCCTGTTTCGTCAACCCAGGTTCCTTATTATGCAGTCCTGTTGCTTCATTTGCATTGGCACTTTTTTTTTACCTTCAGACTGATATATTTTAACTTGAGTTGGGGAAAAAAGTGAACATAGGAGTTGCACCCTCAGTCTCCTAGTCTCTACTTTTTTGTCAATTGACTTGCTTCCCTTTTTGAATTACACCTTATTTAGAAACCTGTTAAGGTTCAAGAAGAATTACCTTGTTAAGGGGAGAGCGTAAGCGAGCATAGTTTGAATTTATTCAGCTGGGAATTTTGATATTGTCTTTAGAGGAAAATATTTCTGTATGTTGTGTGTTAGTGTAGAATCTGAGATAATAAACCAGTGTGGGATGGTTAGAAAACAGAAGAGAGGTTCACTTCTAAAAGCTACCAGTGACTGTTTAACACATGAATGCAAGCTGGGGTTGGAGTAGGAACTGTAAGAGCATGTCTTGTAAATAGCTGTGGTTGCTACCTCAGTTCCTTCCTAAATAGCTCATAGGCATTGTTTTGTTTTGTTTTGTTTTTTGCCTTAAAAAACAAGCAAGGAGGCTGGCTGAAGAGGTGAGAGGAAAAAGCTTCAAGTCTTGTCAAAGCTGCTGTCCTTACCTGTGCTACTGTCCATCTGGTAGGACTGGTCAGCAGCTAAACATCAATTAAGGATTTGAAGATAGGTGCTCTGTCCCAGAAACTGTCTGGACTACCAGGGTTTTTCCCCCCAATTTCCTGTTTTTGGTCATGTCCTGTTTTGGTTGTGAGCGTAGAGCTGTCTGTGTGATTGGCTTTTGTTAAGGGCACTGCCTGGTTAGCTGATTGGGGTTTGCTGCTTCTGTGGCATCATCCCCTCTCTCCTCCGTCACACAGGCAAAAGAAGTGTTTACTGATTTGGGGGGAATTTCAATCAATTTAATTTATTGTCAGCTACCAAACTTTTAATTACAGATTCTGGTATTGAGGCAAACATACAGAAGCTTAGGCAAGATGTCCGTTGCCTGCCCCCTCCCTGGTCTCTGTTCCCCTGGCTGCCAGTCCCTTCGGAGAGGCAGCGGCCCGGCGGGAGATGGGGTCAGCACATGGTGGTTCCTGCAGCGGCAGCCCCCCTGGAGCCATATCTCTTGGGCTGCTGCTCCGCTCCAGTCGGCTCCTTTTTTCTTCTGGCTGCTCACTCCTCCCACTCTGGCATTGTTGTTCTTTTTATTTTGTCTTGGGGTTTTGGTACTTACTGTCCCCTCTGAAATATGTTTTAACAGAAGCTCTCTGAAGTCCTCTGGTTCAGAGCTGCCGCACACGTGGCTGATGGGGCTCAGCTGTATCCTGCTGAGGGTCTGTTGTCCGACATGGGGCAGCCCCTCATCTCTTCCCGCTGAGGGCACCCCCTGCTACCAACAGCTCACCAGTTATGCCTAGTACACCCCCCCCCCCCCACAGTCTTTTATGAATTTGTATACATTTGCTCTTCTTTTTCTCCTTTTGCTGTTTGCCAGTCTTGCTTCTTCACTGTCCAGTTTGAAGACTTGGTCATCTGCTGTTGCAGGTAATGTTGGGGTGAATTTGATTACAGGTGAAATACAGCTGGTGGTCAGTGCAGGGTACTCTTTTGCTCCTTGCTTATCCCTTTGCGTGTTACAATGCAAAGGTCTGTACAGGAAGTTTCTTCCATGGATCTGTTGTCTTTAGTAACTTTCCTCTATAGAACATAGTCTGTAACAATTTTTGAGGAATTGTGGCCTGTACCTACTTACAGTAAAAGCTATTCATAGCTTCAGGGCATGGTAATCTGAGTTGCAGATGCTGGTCTAAGGACTGAGGGCACATACATGTGCCAAAATATGCAACAATCTTTGCGGGGGGGAATCTTTTAATATTTATTCAATTTTTTAATGAAAATAATTTACATTTTGTTTTTCTTTTTAGGTCTTCAGTGTAGTGCCCACTACTGCAAAAAATCAGTTTCTTCAGTGATATAAAAACTGATGGGGAGAGATAGTTTCTTTATAAAATTGAGTGTCTTCTGGGTTAGTATTTAGAAATGTTATGTTGTAGGAGAGAGCTTTAGAGCTGGTCATGCTGTGGTGACAGTTTGTTTCCTGTCAGGAAGGCAGGTTCATATCCTGAATCAAACTTGTACCCTTATGTGACATTGCAGTAACTTGATTTCCCCTTGCTCTCAGCACTGTTCTTCACTATCATCACCTTTGCCTCTTGCAACCTGATTGCTGAATTTGCCCAAGAGAAGTAGCTCCTCTGAAGAATGTAATGTCCAATGAAGAGGATTTTGCTATTCTGCTAAGAGCATTCAGATTCTACTTTCCGAAATAGTGATTACTCTTCCTAGTAACAAGCCTAGGACCTTCAGTTCCTGTACATGCTTTGTTTCCTCGATTTGTTGGTTGTATTGATGATCCAGTGGCCAAAAAAAAGAAATTAATACAATTGGTATAGTTCTGAGGTTACTTATAAAGAGTAGGAACTGCTACACTTCAGGGCACTGGCTTTGCTGAGATAATGCCAATTTCAGGATTTGCTTCATCTATCTCAGAAGGCTCTGTCCTCCTTCTGTATCAGTTGGTATGGAATTTCTGAGTTGTGTATTGCCTCACATTTGCTACTCTTACATTTTGTTGGTGCATAGTTTTGTTTTGCCCTTCCTACTATTAATGAGAATCTTTCTTATGGGGAACGTAAGAGTTCCTTACCTCACCAAGTGGACTAGATTCTGGCTTAGTATTCTTACAGATTGAACTTTCCGCTGCAGTTGTCTGGGGCTGTGAGAGCTTAAAGAATCTTGTTTCTTTCATAGCTGGATGGAGTCTGTCTGGCAGCAATTCTTGTTGTGTGTTAATAGGAAGTTAATTGGTGTTCACTCAGATGTTTCCATATTGGAAAAGTTGAACCTATTGAAGAAGAACCAGTTCCCAACAGACGTTACGAGTTTTCAGGTTTTAAGATCTGCAATGGGGCAGCATTTTTTTTTTTTTTTTTGGTGCAATGTGGTATGTGTTATTACTTGTTTGTGTAAATGGTGATCTTGGTAGCTGTCACTTCTCTGAAGTGATATGAGGAGGACAGAGTTCCCTACAATTAATTCTTCTCATGCTATTCTTTAAAGATATGGTGTTTCCTCAAGCATTCATCCAAAGATGAATTCCATCTAAAACAGAATGTTAGCTTTTGCCACAGAAGTACAGTTTTTTGAGAGCGTGAAAGAAGTTATGTTTTACATCACAGACCTGCAGAGAAAGCTTTTGAATAATAACAGGACCAGATTCTTAAGGCAGGTCCAATGTTCTTTGCATTTATGTATCTATAGGAATATCCATTCCCACACACTGACTTGAGGTGAATAATGGCTGCAATAAAGGTCTACTGTAACACAGTCATGGTGGAGCTTTTCAATTGTAAAAATACACTCTAAAGCAGAAAATACATTGGTTGCCTTATTGAGTAATATCTCCAACCTTAATATTTGTTTAACAGCCAGTCGGAGCTCCATTCACATTTTAAGCAAGAGAGATGCTGTGCTTAAGTGTCCGTTCCTGACAGAGGTGGTCCTGCAGTTTGAGGGGATTCTACTTCCAAGAAATGGTGATTTTGAGCTCCTGGAGTCTCTCAAATCTGATTTTAAAACAAACAAACAAACAAACAAAAACCCAGCAACAAACAAACCAAAACAAAACACTAACAAAACCCCCACCTAAGTTCATGAAGACTCGTTTTTTTTAAACTATTCATTAGTTTCTTTGAGCAGTGAAGGCTGCATGTACATTCACGTCTCCTCTCTTCTCTCCACCCTCCCACCGCTCTGAAATTTCTTCAGCATCTGGTTAGCCTCTAACGGTAAAAAAAGAAGTGTCTTTGCAAGGTTTCTTTTGCTGTATCTGGTAGCACTGACTGGCAGAGAGTTGAAGCTGGGAAATTTCCCTTTCACATCTACTAGCATGATCTAGATGAGCATGCTTTCCTTGTTTGCTCTTGCACTTGCTTGTGGGCATTGGGTGATCTGCATGTTGCATTTCGATGCGATGCCATAAAGTGGCAGCCATTGTAATGTGCTAAAACAGGAAAAGGAGCAGTTTTGTTTGTGTAGAGTAACTCACGTTGTTCCTCCATTATTGAGATGCAAATTGTCATTTTCGTTTGGTTTGTAGGCTTTTGCACAAAGGCTAACCCAGAAGAATGTTCTGAGGTCAGGTGGTTTGCTTTGGTTGTTACAGCAGTGGAGTTTATTCTATCCATCTGAACTATTCCTGAAAAGGATGGTGTGTTTCATGTATCGGGACTTCAAGAAAGAGCTTGTAAAAACAAGCAAGCTCTATTCTAGGCCTTTCTTTCTTAAGCTTGCTCTCTGGGCAGATCCCTGTTGGATCCTGTTGTAACTCCGTGGCTCCTTAGATCTTGAAAGATTATAGAAAGTGAATTTTTTCCCTTTTTTTCCCTTTCATCTGATTCTGTGCTGATACTTTATTTCAATGTCCAAGTCCATTCTGCAACGGATTTTAACCACTCAACGAGTTGTTAAAGTCCAACTCAAAGACCAATTCTTGCTGAAGGTCTTGTAACTTACAGTATTAGGTAATTATACTGAAAATGTATTATAGTAATGCAGGATATATGTATACAAGAAGCAGAAGAAAAAATTGAACTTTTAAAATTGGAAAATGGAAGTTTTAGTAAATTTTCTTACAAGTTTTTTTGTGCTTACTAATTCCATTATGTGTAAAAATAAATTAGTATATTTAAATCCTTTTCCAAACTAGAGATGATGAATCAGATTTCATTACAACTGGGTTTATGTCATTTTTATCATGTGAATTTTATCAGTATTTTGGGAACTTGAAGATAAATTTGCAGTTAAGACAGCAAAACAAAGAAAATAGTCTGTACAAGAAATGCTTGTACATTTGTGCAGTATTTACATTTATACTTCCATACAGGAAGTTAAAATTCAGTCAATATTTTCATTAAAATCCATGGGCCATTGTAACTGTCCTTGGAGTTTAATTTGACATACAACTTCTTAGACTTTTGGTACATATATTTTTGCAAAAACTCTTAAAAATGGGTTATGACAGACACGTTGTTGTCTGCTTTCACCATTCTTTGATTCCAATATTCATTGCTGGCAACACATGGCAGTTTTGTCTCTATGATTGTTCTTAAGTTGGCACAAGCACCACTTGAATAATATTGCTTGTGGTAACAAAGGTTTAAGTGGATTCCAGTTTCATGATTTTCTGTGGCATTTGGAAAACAAAAGATGAAAGATGATTTAATTTAATAAAGCACATCTCAAGAATGCTGAAAAGTTCAAAGCTTTAGGCTCAGGTTCAGTGCTAAAGGTTCAAAGGTTTAAAAGAATGTCTTGACAGCTTTAATTGACTTTTTTTTTTTTCTAGCTTAAGAATGCAGTTACGATGCAGTTCATTCTGTTTTAAAATCCCACTTACCTAGAAATTACAAATAGGCTTTCCAAGCTGACTGTAGTATCTGTAAAACATAGGATATATATAAACTGTATGAATTCCTCTGTGCTCTGAGGCCTTTTTATTTCCCTAATTAATTGTTCATGGATGAAGAGTTATGCAACAAGATGATTTAAGCAGCCAAATCTTACTTCTTTGTGGTAATGGAGAGTGAGGTACTGTAGCTAATAAGAAAAAAATGCAGTAATACAGGTGCAGTGGAATGTGTTAGAAAGCATGTGGATGTGCAAAACATGTACGATGTGCTTGTATCTGTCGAGATTTGTGAGCTCTAGCTTAGCACCAGTCCAGAACTGACCCTTTGGAGAGTATCAGCCCCGTTTTCTTGGCACTCCATTTCTGGGAGAGTTTATTAACATATCCACAGCTTGCATTTAGCTGGGCTAATAAATCCTCAAGAATCAGGGTCCCTGTGACTTTCAAGTGACCTTACATGGAGCTAGCTCAAGTCCATCGTGGTTTATTAATTCAGGTATTGACTGGGAGAGACTATACTGTATCATCATGCCCTGGAGCAGCATAGCTGTTTTGCATATACTGCATTTAAGCTAATAAATTCTGCTAGACATGAGCTGGCTTTTAATATTGTTGCAGATGCATATACAACCTGCATAAACAATTCACAGATTTGCAAATTCGACTTCTTCTGTTAAAGTCACAGGTACATAATTCATCCCCTTCCTGTAGTGGTGACTACACCCCTCCCTGCCTCAGTTGCTTGTTGTCTTCTGCCTACTGTACTCCTCTGGAAAAAGGAGAACATGGTTGTGCAGCGTGAGACACACTGAACAGGTTCTTTCACCAGAAGAGGTTTGGGAGGGAAGAGAGGTCAGGCTGAGAACTAGTATTTGCTTGCTCCTTCAAGGAAGGGGTGGGGAGTACATCTTGTGCAACTGACTGCGCTTCAGACTATTTTCAGGATCTGGACAATGCTGCATTCAGCCTGAGTGTCATATGTTTTCATGTTAAGACATGGTTTTGATTTTGTTGTGCAGACAGGAAAGGTGGTTTAAAGAATCTGAGGAATGGGTCAGGGTTCTCTTAATTCAGCTGACTTATGTGAGTGGTATGATTCACATTTCCAAGTAACCCATCATGTCAGTGAAATTCTTTATCCTAGTGGTAGTTAATGCAGACAGATATTTATTTATTTATTAAACTTCTGAGGAAAGGAAATTTGGTTCTTTCTTTTAACAAAAGAACTCTGTTAATTGTTTCTTCCAGTGCTCTTATCCTCTCTGCAAAAAAGAGCTTTATACAGATTATTATCAGTTATTGTACTTCTATGGACTTCTAAAATATAGTAGTGAACATATGCTTTGACCATTTAATATATATATGCAAGCTTATTGTTGCTCTTGCACTTTAGAGCAAGATAAATGGGCAGAATTTATAAGGTTCTGTTCTTACTTTAATTGATCATCATTTCACATTTGGATACCAAAGAAAGAAAATGGATCTGATGCTAAGCGTGTAGGAGTGAGATAGTACAGATTAGTAGTTGGAACAAACTTGAGTTGAGCATTTTAACATCTGAAGAAGGTTCATTCAGTTCTAAGTGTTTTACATGCAAGTACTATGAGTGTAAGCACTTAAATAATCTTTGCTCTGTCAAGCAGAAGGAACAATCCATTATCCCCAGCTGGTTACTGCAAGACTTTGTAGATCAATGTCAGTCCCTCAAAATACACTGTGACAGGGAAGGAAATTGTTGTATATTACTGTGTGGGTCTTGCCATTGGCACCACCTGGAATTTCAGAGGCAGTGGAAAACTCCCTCAGAACTTAGTTAAAAAGCCATGTAGATGTACTGTTTCCAAGTCTGTATCTCCTGCTTTCTGATAAAATTTCCAAGTTCACAGATTGGATTAGGTGACCAAACTCTTTCTAACTCAATTTTTGCAAAGTATGAATTTTAGGTAATTTTTTTTTCCTTGCTCATCACTAGATAATAAAGAGGGGAAATGAAATACTGTTTCCTTAACACTTGGATGAGATTAAAGAAGTAAACTCTTCGTATCTATATTGGTGAAGAGGCATTGTCCTTTTAAGTATCATGAGAAGTGTGTGAATATTATAAAAAAAAATATTTCTCAGATGGCCTTTAATTGCAATAGGATTCACATCAGTTCATTGTCAAAATTGTCATTGGACAGGTTCTTTTTCTGTCAGTTTTGGCTATTTTACAGAGAAAAGCATAAGTGACTATTTGTAAAATTCTGCAGAATTTTCAGCCTGTTGTACAATCTGAGACAAGATAGGCAAGTTAAAACTTTATTCCTAGAGCGGTGATTTGAATGTTGCTAGAAACAAGTTTGAGCTCAGTTGCACTGGTTTCATCACAAACATTTTGATTTTTGTGGAATGAAAGGGGGGTATATTTTAAGGGCCCTGGTTTCAGAGGCTCAGAGGAGTATTGCAACTGCACAAGTGGAAAAGGGAAAATGTACTCTTTAAAGCACTACAGCCTTAATAGATAGTATTTAAAAGTATTTTTATGAATATGCAGAAGTAACAAGAAGTCTAGTTAAAAGTTTCTTGGTTCTTAGCATGAAATCATGAAAGTGCTGGTGAAAAATACATTCTCTCGTGGTTTTTTTTATTACTGAACTGACACACACACCTGTTTACAAAACTTGCTTTATAATGTATGAGTTAACAAAGAAAAGAAAAAAAATTATGACTTTTGGTAATAATTGTAAAGAGAAGCATCTGCAGAAGTAAAACAAGCCAGAACTAACTTTTTCTTAGCCTGGATTACTACTGCTTGGAAAGAGTTGGTTTGGGGTTTTTTTCCTGACATTGTTTTGCCACTGAACCAGAAAACAAGTTATGTTAAGGTAAATTGTTCTTCAGCGTTCAGCCATCACTCCGCTACAGGATTTCCTAGTTGGACAGAATTGGTATCATCCTTAAACGTTGCCACATAAGTTATCTATTACTTGGGGGGCATCTCCGCAGTGCACGGTAGATGCTGTTTGCCCTGGAGTTCAGTGTGCTGTGGAGGAAGCTTTTGGTACTCAGGTTGTCTCGGTACAGCAGCGTATAATGCAGCTTGCACTATTTTACCTAACTGAGAAAAATACCTGTAAAGTAACCTGTGCTGCATGCCACAGCTACCATAACTAAAACACTGTTACTCACCGAGCTATGTGACATTGTAGGATTAATTTCATCAGAGCGGATTGCTATTTTCGATGTTGGTTTTGCCTGGGTTGTTTAGACTGGTTATGGGCAAAATAAGACTATTTCCTTTCTGGCATTAGTGAGCAACTAGTTTCATACTGGCTATGCAGAGCCAGGAAGTTCAAGACCAAAGAAACTTTGATCAAAGCAAGCAAACAAAGGCACAAGTAAATTTTGTCTCTATGAAAAGCATCTTCAGCAGTCAGTTCCCTCTTCTGAGTGCCTTTGGGCTGTTAGCGTACAACGGCAGCAGTGTCAGGGGTTATTTAACCCCTCCTAGAATAGGAGTTAGGGGCAGTTTGTCTAGACTAGCTGAATCTGTTTTGAATAGGTTTCCTTTGTGTCTTTCGAATTCTAGACTTTTTCCTGTAAAATTGAGATTCTTTGTTAGTATCAGAAAAGAAATTTCCCTGTCATTATGTTCAGGGATAGGCTTAGCTACAGAAGAAAAGACACTTCAAACAAAACGAAAACTGCTAATATTAGAATGATCAGCAATGGAAATACCTTCTAATTTTTCAGGATTGAGTAACATTCTTTTCTTGATGATGTTCCATTGCCTTTGAAGGCACTTACTTGATGTGATGTCATTACATTTTAGTATGAGTAGTAAAAACTCATTTAAAGGACTGCAAAGCCTAACCTTTAGTTAACCTGGTCTGCCTAAGTGAATTTTGGCCAAAGATTGGCGTGGAAATTTTCTGCCAATCTGAATTTAACATTGATAACGATCCTCTTAGCACCTTCTGAGATACACATTACCTCTATTGCCCTGGGCAAAGGCTGAAGAGAAAACATAAACATACACCCCCTGCAGCAAAAAAAAAATCCCCAGAAACAAACAAAAAGAAACCCCAAAACACCACACACACACATACACACCCTGTGTGATCAACCTTTAAAAAGGAGAAATACCTTTGTGATTTAAAGTGATTTAAACCGAACTACTTGCATGTTCTCTTTCTGGACTTCAAAGCAATAAACACAGTGCTCTCTTACGGTTTCACGGTTTAAACAAAGAACGTCTGGCTTACAGCAGCAAACTGTGTTTAAGTGTATTCTGGTTGTGTAATGCAATTATCGATGTGTGCAGCGTAGTAGATTACTGCTGCAGTCATCAGCTCTGAACGGCTCCTTAAGCGTAGGGGAGAGAATGGGCTTCCACAGGATCTGGATACAAGGGTGCTTAGCCCAGGGTGTACCATAACTCTTTCAGGGTGGCATGTTTGGGTTTTTTTTCTTTTTTTGGTTCTTAGGTTTGAACTGTAATCATCATTAATCAGATCAGTGGTATAAAACTGGCCAAACGTAAAGCTCTCTGCGGCTGAATAAACGCAGCCACCTTTTCTATCAGTCGCTGGCTACATACCGGATCAAAGTAGGAGCTGTGTTGCCACCTAGTGAGAAATCTGTAGGTACGCATGTTGACTTGGCGTTGCATAAACATAGGACATGATAGAGAGGAAAGAAAAATAAGGCCTGATTTCTAAGTTCATTTTTCCATTTTAATTTGAGTTTCAGTTAAATATACGGAAGCATAAAGCTACTGCAAGTTAGCATTTCCTGATAGTACTGTGAAATGTAGTGTTCTTAGTTTTCAGACTTCTTTAGTCTTTGGGAGGAGGAGAGCAATGTTAGAGACAGTTGCGAGTTGACGTATTGTCAAGCAGTTTAAGCCAGTGCTGCTGTTGAGATGAGCAATGCTGCTGTAATCTGGCCATTTGTTTCTATTGCTGTGCTATCAACACAGTATTGTGCTCATAACCATTTGTGCAGATACCAGGAACTAGCCAGAACTAGTCTGGTTGAAAAATAGCTCTAAGAGGAGAGGAAAAAAGATTGTTCGCAGTTGGATACATTCCTTGATTCTGTTTATTGTACAGTTGCACAAGCAGTTGCATTAATATGAAGGGGAGAGGTGGTGCAGGAGGGGAGAATGAGTTGACAGAAGAGGGAACAATTGCTGCTTTTAATGGGGCTGCTAGTTTTTATCCATTAATTTTCACTACAAGAAAAAACAATCTGTGTAACTTTATGAAATTATGACCTTCCAGTCAGAGTTAAAGACCACCACTGTGACTGTACAGCTGAGCATTTTGCCAGCTGAGCACAACTGAAGCATGTAGCATTCTTTTGCTAAATACACACCTTGTGTCTAATTGGGTTTTTTTGTTTGTTTGTTTTTTAATTTTTTTTGTTTTATTTTTAAAGAGGTTTCATGGCATATTCTGACAGATCAGCTGCTGCACATAGCCTTCCACTTCCCTCTCTTAAAGAATCCATTGTATCACAAAGTGTTTAAAATTGTGGTTTGTAGTGTAACAAGCATGTGGTCTATGGTAGTTGGGAAGGAGTTGGGTTTCAGACCATTAGGCAGTGCTGCATAACAGGTAGGAACATGGGATTTAATATAATATGATTATCAATAGCGAACCCACTTTCATAATTTGATTGATCACGGCTTGAGAGTCAATGACTATTTTCAATTTCCTTTCATTAATAATTGAAAACAGAGCAGTACTATGTAACACTACTTCTGATTATCGTGTCCCTACCTGAGTTTGTGAAACACTTTTGAAACTGCTACTTTGCAGCAGGGAAAACTTCTAACAGTGTTTTGAAATACAGATTGTGCATCTAAAAAAATAAATCAGAAAATCCAGGAAGTATTGGTTTCACTTTTCTGTGTTTCCCCTTTTCTTCCTCTGTTCCCTGACCTCACTGAACCTACTGTTGAATATAAACTGAGAGGATGTAGAATGTAGAAAATCTTAGAGGAGAGATATGGGCTTATCCAATCTTTGTTCTTGCTTGAGAAAGATTAGATTTGATTTATTGTTTTTCTTTGTTGTGGGTGCTTTGTAAAAAGTTGCTAAGAATTATAATTTAATTAAATAAAAATAAATTATTTTTAAATATTTATTAAATATAAATAAATTATTTGGTTTAAACTATCTGCAATAGGCAGCTGTTAATATTCTTTCAGACATTCTTAAACATTTTTATTAGTTCAAAATATACCATCTTATTTATGAAGCATTGCCTATTTGTATGCCAATAAAAATGAGGAAATAAATAAAAGGAGGGAGGGTTTGCTTTCATGGAGACAATCATGCAAACCAAGTTACCACGTCAGTCAGATATGTGATTCTGAACAAGTGTGGTGGATGTATCAGAAGTCATGAGGGAAAAGGCAAGTGTTTTTTCACACCCACTTTCATGTTCTTCATAGCTGATGGAGTATGAACTGAGGACAGAAAATTGCCTTTTAAGTCTCCCAAGACACCCAGCTCCAGCTAAAAAGCCATTAACATGTTTACATTTATGTCCGAACGCTGAGAAAGAACAAAGTAGAAAATGGAAATTATTCAGAATTTAGCAAGTGTCTATAAAGTCTGATTCCACGAAATGGAGACTTCCATAAGTTTCTGCATGGAGGGCTCGGAAGTGGATTCTGGTTGTTGAGTATTATCTATAACTACATTTTGTTTGTCTTTCTTCATGTCATTGTTTTGTTTCCCAATGCTATAGTAGCATTAAAACAAAAGATAGTGACTGAAGGTGGATCATCTCACATTGTCATTGTAATTGTTGATTACCATGGTGTTTTTATCAGGGGCTATTCACAAGCTATATGCAGTTGTTTCTTTTTGGTATATGCTTTAAGCATGTCTGTTAAGGTGTAGATTGACTATACAAGAAAAGATTTGGTGATGATGGAGGCACTTTGCAGGGAAAGGTGTGTGCTTGTATTTGTGTTTTGCAACATCCCAAGCAGCTCAGAATGCTTTCCTAGTCTTATTTGCTTTCACCTTCCATATTCCTTTCCTTTCTTTTAAGCCAGCTTCTGTACTTGAGATTGCTCACTGAGCCATTTCACATGCTAAGACTGCATGACACCGAGCCAGTGGGGAAAAAAATGAATGCTTTTTTACTGAGTTAACGCTGAAATGGTTTGGTGTATGGTGTGACAAGCTCCAGGCTGCTGCACAGTGGAACAGAGGGCAAGAATGTGTGTGGGATGAAGGGAGGAACAGCCAGCAGTTAAATCAGCTTGGCTACTGCGGAGCTTTAGCCACCCCAAAGTGCGTGGGAGGGCAGGCAAGACAGCTTTTACTACTTGTTGAGGCAAGGAGTCATTAACTGATCAGATGTATCCATGCGATGTGGAGTCAGTCACATATCCCGGGAAGGCAGGCAGTGCGGTTTTAATTAAGAAAAAGGAGAATATTATCTTGTGGAAGGAAAAAAAAAACACCAAAACATCTTTGGGGCAGAAACATCACTGTGGTTCTGTAGTATAGGAGTTTTATTGCCAGTGTCAGTATAGGATGTTCCAACCTCCAGCTGGCCTAAAAGTAATTTTCACAGAGAAGCAAGAATGAGCAAAGAGAGGATAGGGAAACTTTTTAAGCTAGTATTGCCCTGAAGGTTCACTTGGTTTTGGAAGTGTGGCCTCAGGTACAGTATGGTTGGTTAAACTAGAGTTTGCTGTTGTGCAGGATGTGTTGTGTGCTTGTTATGTGTTGATGCGGAGGGGTATAGCTCAGCTCGAAGGTGGTCAACTCCTCTGAAGCCCCTTGGAGCATGGTGTCTAGTGCAGTCTTGGCTACTAGAAAATGGAGCAGACCTGTATTAAACATAAGTGGGAAGTTTTTGGTAATGCAAGGCTGCAGGGGCGCCTTCTGTGGGAAGAGGCTCAGGGCTGCCCTGTGCTGGACACAGCCAGTTCCAGTTGGCTCCAGCAGATCAAAGCTGAACCTGTGAGCCATGTGTGTGGCACTTCTGTGAAAATATATTTAAGGAAGGTTAGGAAACGCTGGAGCGAGGCACGGGGAGTGTGGAACAAAAAGAGGGAACTTCATGGTCAGGGAAGGAGGGAGGTTCACCATGGCAGAGTAGATATCCCCTGCAGCCCATGGAGGACCCATGCTGGAGCAGCAGAAAGGTGTGAGAAGGATAGAGCAGCAGAGAGGAACCACTGTACAGAGCATGACCCCCATCCCCTGCACCACTCAGAGTTGGGGGGTAGAGGACTGTGGAGTGAAGGAGTGAAGTTGAGCCTGGGAAAGAGGGGAGGAAATTTGTTGGTTTAATGTTTGTCTTTTTGATTCCCTCTACCCAAATCCGTAAGCAAGTATTTATTTTAATTGGCAATAAATTATGTTAACTTTGTCAAGTAAGGCTATTTTCCCCACAATAGTAACTGGTAAGCAATCTCCCTGTCTTTGTCTCAACCCATGAGCTTTTTTGTTCCCATTCTTCATTTTCTACCCCCAAGAGCCTGGGTGGGAGTTTAGCAGCTAGCCAAGGCTAATCCACAAAACAAAACCCAATGTATTTGTAGAGTGAAATGGTTAGTGCTGGGGTCTCAGTGTCTGCCTTACACATCCTTCAGGGGGTTACTTTGAACTAGGACTGTCTGGCCTTGTGGCCTGTTCAAGACTGGAGTGCATCAGGCACGTTTCCCGAGGACATCATTCCGTTTAGTTGTATCTGGAAGAATTCCAGTTGGAGTGGCCAGCAGCTTCTCCATAATGCGCACCAAAGGACAGTAGGTGAGAATGATACAAACAAATGAAAAAAGCATATTGATTTCCTTTTAAAACTTAGTACTACCGCATCTGATTGAATTATATATATAATCCTATTCTCACTGTACAAAATATATAGAAGCATTTTAAGCAAGAAGCTTACTACTGATGTAGATACACCCTTTCAAAATACTGTTACACCCAAGCTGTGGTTGGAGAACTAATCCTTTAAAGAACTGAACCTAGAAAATCAGAATGCTGTATGTTTAAAAATGATATATGGCTTCTATCTGGCTAAGAAACTTGATGCCATCCTTCCTCAAAAAAGATGTGACTGCTACAGTCTGTGCATGTCTCTTTTAAGATTTTAAAATGGTGCTATAATCCAGGCTGCTAGAGAGCATCTGATTCTTCCATGCTGTAGGACATCTGAGCATACTCTCAAAATACGTTCAGTATGTTTGAGATGTTTTAAAACCTTGGGTATTGGATTTTTAAAGGAAGTTAAGTGCTTGCTAGAATTGTCAGAGATGCATAGGATATTAGGTAGTTAACTCCCATGGAAATTTTAAGTGATGCCCATGTTTTATATTTTCTATCAAAGACTGACATATCTTTCTTTACGATTATTTAGAGCACTTATCTTTTTAGTACTTCCAACAATTCCTTTTCAGTGTCACTAGCCACATGCAAGGCTGCCTTTTCTCTGTGTGGTGATTATCTCTGGGAATTCCCTTTTCCATCTTAGAACTTTTCTATTTGTTACAAAAGTCTGAACTTTGCTATTTTAGCAGCTTCAGTGACTCTAAATAATTAGAAATGTATGAAATAGAAACTTGGGTGTGTCTCCAGTTGCTAAAAAACCCCTCAAAGTTTTGTAAACAGACTGGAATTGTGTAGTGTTTACTGGTAACAGTAGTGTAAAATGATGGCTTTTAAATGCTTTTCCAATTATGATGTAAAGTATCTGACTGTGCTAAGCAAGTTTAATGAAACACTGCATCTTTCTCCCTATTTCTGGTTGTGTAACGCCTTTCATGTAGTTGGCAGAGAAACTTTTAAAGCTTGTGCTTTTAAATCTTGCTGTTCTGTTTATTATCTCTGTTGTCATTAATCTTTAATTTTGAAAGAAGTGCTGACAGAGAAGGCTTAAAGAATAGACCGGAAAGTCATTTCTTGAGCCTTATCAAGAAGAGAAAAATGAATAGGTGAAGTGGTCAAAAAAGATTGAAATAAAAAAGTAAAATAGTCCCGCAATTAACATATGAGAGTTTGCTTTAGATTCTAAGACCTTGCCTTAGAGTATGTTCTTTTAGCTAAATTGTTTACTAGTGAAGGAGTCTGTTCTAAATATGAGATACATAACCGTTAGTAAATGGTACACTCTTGCTGCTTAAAGCCAACTTACTCCATTCACAGATTCTAGAGTTGTCCTGAAGCTGTTTTAGGTGTTTGGAATTTGAAAGGCTTATTTTGATATGGGATGTGTGGGACCTTTATTACTACACAACACAGCTAAAATACTCAGGAGAGGTTTAGAAAACTTAACAGGAGGTAGCAAATAGTTCATACGATGTTATGTTCAGAATGGTAAGTTACAGAAAAGACAGTGGCTCACAAGATAATAATGGGATTTTTCTTAGCAAATCTTCAGTCACCTGCTTGCAGCCAAACTTCTGCTAGGATTTATGTTGTATTCAGAACTGGTACAGTATCTGTAGGCACTTGGGATTTTAATTACCTCTTGAGGAACATGTGGAGATGAAATTTAATTCAGTCTGGTAAAAGCATTTGATAAAGGATCGAGTAGATGATGACATCATTTTTTTTTAAGTGAAAAAAATGCCTTTTCTCCTCCCTCCCCTTTCCGTTTTACTGATCTTAAACATGACATATTTTGACACTTGGGTCACAGTCCAAATGCATTTCAGAATCCATCATCTCTTTACTGCCTTGTGGCTTTGTTGAATCAATGTGGTATGTACCTGTCTGTATCTTTATACCTAGTTTTCTTCTTCCTTAATAGGTCTACTGTTAAACAAGTCCCTGCTGTTTTTAAAATAGTACTTTGTTCCACTCTTAGCCCCAAGACCCCTTAGTCATACAAAAACTTGTACTGTGACTTCTGTTCATTTGTTTTCCTGTTTGGACATTTTATTTTCCATTTTCTGTTTCTCCTTCCTCTGCTGCTGATCATCTCAGTCCATGAGCAGTTGTTTCACTCGTGCAATATTACACAAAGGAATGAGGTAAAGGGCAGCATATATTTTCTTCCTCACACTTCTACTTCCCTTCAAAATATAAATAAAGCCCATGAGAAATTTAATAAAGTAAGCAACCAAAATAAGCTATTTTGAACACAATTTTTACTCGTAAATAAAGCAGTACTTTTCTGTAGTTTCCTATTGGATTTTCACTTTGCTTTCCATCTAAAATAGACATCAGATACCATGGTGAAGTGTGGTAGCATTAAAGTCATTATGCAGTAAGAGTCAAAATAAAAGCACCATATTTTCTGGAGATCATAAGTCATTCACAGAAACACGTAGTTTTCTATTCTCTTATGCTATCCATCCTGCGATCATATGTATGAAAGACTGGATGTGTACATCAGTGAAAGACAAGGAGAACCTCACTGCCTAGAAAAGAGATGGTAATCATTTAGTGTCAAATCAATGCCTAAGTGTGATGGAAGGGAATGTGGTTTTAGTAGTTCCTCTGCATGAAGGTGCTGTAAAAAACTGATATATGAGTGTTTTCAATAGTGAAAGACGTACTGCTGTTTTCTTACTTCAGAGAATTTCATCTCTGTATAAAGGACAAATTTTACATTAATTTCTTTATCTAAATTTCTTCTGCATCAATGAAAGACAGTTATTTGCTTCTTTTTGCTGCTCCGTTTGCACTTCCTAAGATGGCATAACATAATGATTTCTAAGGGGTTGCTCTGCTCATTTTGCTTTTAGGTAATATTTGCAAAGATGTGAGGGAGGAAGCATGTAATGCAAGTGCAATATGAAGTTCCAGTACGAAAATTTGCACTTTGTGACTCAGAAATTTTTTCTTGGATTAAAATTCAGTCATTTTCATATTCTGAGCATTTCTTCTGAATTAATAGATGACTAAAAGATTGAAAGTCTAGCAGATATCTGAATAACCTGTTAAATGCTTCACATGAAAGAATATTCATCTCACTACTTCTGCTTTTGAATGTTATTGATTCATATGTGCCCTATTACATTTCTAATATGAAATATTTCTTTCTAGTGTAGCAGAACAATGTGGTAAGCATTCTCAAACCAAGAAACACAATTTATGTTTTCCCATAAATGCATATGTAGGTCATTCTTGAACAATAAACAATTGTATGGAAAAAGAATAGAAAAGTAAAACGTCTAGTTCAGAATACAGACTGATACTTTCCTCTCTTCTCAAATTATCAAGACTATTCATTCAGGATTTTGCTATTTTTCTAGAATATTAGTGATAAGTGAAAGAAAAAGTTTGAGGATTACTACATAACAAAAATTCCAAATAGTTTCAACAAACAAAGAAAATTAATTCAGTTCTGTTTGGGTTTTTTGCATTTCTATACTAGCAGGAGGATTGATTGGTGATCAGAAAAAAGTAAGAGTGTTGTTTGGTTAAAAAGAAAATCTCTCATGCTTTGAGAGGTATCAGAGTGGTTTCTGCTCTTTATTCACAACTGTTTCTGCTTGTCTCCCTCTTCTCTAGAACAGAGATGCAAGCTAATATATGCTAGTTAAAATTTATGCCAGTGTCATTTCATATATTGTGATTTTTTGAAAAAATAATTACTATTAAAGAAGTAAACTGCAAGAAATTTGAACATAAGATAAAAACTTCTTTACTTAGAGGATGATCAGATACCAGTATAGATTTCCTAGACAGGTTCTCCTTTCTGGAGATACTCAAAACCCAAGTGGATGTGGTCCTGGGCAGCCTGCTAGTTGACTTTGCTTTGAGCAGAGGAATCAGACTGGAGACCTCCAGGTTTTAATAGTTCTGTAGTGTGGTGAAAGAGTCTATCTTCTGTATCTGGAGATGATTTTGCAGTGATGTTGGATATTTAGGATGAAAATCTCGGTGTAGTCTGCATATGTGCATTAAAGGAACTTATTACTGTACAGTTCTTCAGATTATGACCTTTTATTAATAAGTCAAATCAAGAGAGCCTATTAAGTTTTGTGTGTTTATATTTTGAGGTCTATGTGAGTTTTTTAACTTCATTTCACGAGAATATATATTTTGTCAGTGTTCTTTATAAAGATTAAAGCATTTATTAGAAATTTCAGATATGTATGTGTTTCCAAACATTGTGTTCTAGTTGTTTTCAATTTCCTTTTTTTTTTTTTTTTATTCAACAGCTTGATTATATAGCTAATACACTACCTTATTATCTTCCACAGATCTGAAGAGGGAAGCCAGTATTTGTCACATGCTGAAGCATCCTCATATTGTTGAGCTATTGGAGACATACAGCTCAGATGGAATGCTTTATATGGTCTTTGAGTTGTAAGTTTCTCTCTTTGATTTTACCTTGCTTTGTTGTCATTTGCTAAATAAAATCCTAAAAGAATGTCTGCTTCCACCTGCTTGTTTTTGTAGCTCTGAAGTCTTGAGTGCTATGAAAATACTGATTTCTAGCAAATACAGGTTGTCCCAAATAAAAAAAAGTTGTCACACTGGCTAAGTGGCTAACATCAGGCTGATCCTTTATTGTGTGCTTTCTAAGGGCAGACATGCTGTTCATTGACGGCGGCTGTGTCCCTAATAGGGTACGTGAGAACAAGTTAAAAATCTGTTGATAGTCATCATCTTTGGGTAACTGGTGGTATTCTATTCCAGTTGCAGGTTTGTTTGTTTTTTTCCAGACTACTGTTTCTTTAGCACTGCTTTTCCTTTACTAGATAAGAAAGTAGAGCTTATTGGAGTATTTAAGTATTCTTGTAATTCGCTGTACCTCTTCACATCATATGAAAAGAGGGATTTTTCTAAAAGATGTTTTGGAAACGTGAATGTAAGAGTTCAGTTACCATTGGCATACAGGAGGGTGAACAAAACATGACTTTTCAGCAGTGTACTGGTATTTTTAATCAACAACGAGAAACAAAACGGGGAGGGAGGCAGCCCCTACATTGCCACTTTCCTTCTTTGAGGGAAAATTATTAGTCCTTCTTGAGTTAGGTTTTTATCTAACTGGGAAGGACAAAAACAGACATGCAGACTACAAATTTGTGTAGCTTCCATATTTGATCTTCCTTCTCTTCTCTGTACCTACCAGCTCTTCTTTCTATGTTTCCAATATATGCATTCCTAAGTTGTCTGGGCATATGTGTTTATACCTCTTCAATTTCTCTGATCTTCCTGCATTACATTCTCTGATGTGTTTGTCCTGCTTGTGTTGAAGCAAGCCACATCATGCCAGTGTATTAAGTCGAAACAGCATGTCCACTAGAGCCAAATATTTGACTTGAGATATGCACTTAAAAATAATTCTTACATGTTAGCTTTACCATTGAGGTAGAGAAAAAGTTATGTGCCGACAGCAAAAAAAAATTATGTAAAGCTGAAAATTGTTGCTTGAAAGTCTTCTGCTTTTTTTTTTAGGTGAGTTTATAAAATTATGATTGTGTGAAATAATTGTTTTATGCTTTATTTTCTGTAATTTTTGATTCAATACTGGATTTGGTTTTTTTTATTTTTTTAAATCCCAAAGCATGGACCAAGGGACTTTAATTACCCTATTATGAAATAATCATGTATACCCTGGGGACACATACTGTGATAATTAAAAAGATTTTGAAATGGAAAAAAGGTTTTGCTTCTAATTTTACCATGCCAGTAGCTGAGAAACATGAGACAAAAGAAGTAATTATTTTTTAATGACAAGCCTATTATCATTTAAGTTTGTATACATAAAATGTAAGTCTAAACAATTAGAATTACCACACAAATACTGTACCTGACATCAGGCCACATGAAAGAAGGAAATGTGAGGCTAAATTATTTGAAGAATAGCAGTTCTTTACCATCTCATATGTCCTCGTCTCCCTTGTACTCTACAAGACATAACTCTTTTGTAACAAACAGTGATAGAAAATGAGACGGTAGGAACACCTCTGCTCAAAACGTAGCAGGGAATGGAAGAGTTGTGGGCGCAATGTGTTGTGCTGGAGGGGATGCTTTGGTAAAGTGATTCGACTGAAGACCGATGCTTGCTGTGGAGTAAGACTGCGTTGCCTGAGTTTGATTGGGTTAGTGCTGTGCTATATAATTGTGACCATAATAAGAAAGTTGTCGTTAGTAGAAAGGCATCTATGTACTTTTAGGTAAATTATTTTCCCTTGTACTGCTTTCTGTTCCTTATGCTATTATTGTAACAAACTTTAACTGCTTTGCAACTAAGTTCTGTCTACAGTAATAAAATATATTTTATTAGGGTCTAGTTATTCTGAAATGACAGAAAAGGGGAAGACTACACAGATCTGCAGAGGAGACATCAGCCCAGCTGGTGATGGGTTATTTGTGGACTGGCAGATGCTTTGCATGAAAATTAATTCAGGTCCAGCACATGCAATGCACAGAATAACCAAACCTAAAACTTTGTGCCATCAGTTGCACATAAATGATACATAGGTCTACTACTGTTTCATAAGCTGTGAGCTACATGGAGCAGCTGCTAAAATGACCGTGAATATCTTGCCAAAGCTATTGTTACAAAAAAGTACAAGTTAAATGAGGAAATGCAGCGTATCTGATAACAAGAGATTGTACCACTCAGGAAAAAAATACAATCTGTGCCCAATTTTGAAAACTTTTGCTACAATAAACATTAAAAAAACCCAAGTCATAATTCATAGAAGCACTGATGAACATGAACAGTAGCAATGTAGTTTAACACCAAAAAATTAGCTATGTTTTTAACCACTCTTTATACACAAATTCAAGCATTCTTTAGAATGGGACCATCATGTCATATTACCAGTAGGTTGTCATTAGGTTACTGCTGTAATAAATTGCCTAGAAGCAGTTGGCCGTAATAGATGAAGTGCTTGTGTAGAGTGAGAAACAGACCCTGTCCCAGAAAGTCTTATTCTTAAATTATTATTATTATGTTAAAAGTATTTAGATGTTATTACATCATAAATGAGAGAGTATGTGCCTGTGCCAAATGATTTTCCACCCATGCTCCCCAGAAGCAGCTTTCCACTGATGGAAGAGATCCCTTGGAGGCTCTGGAAGAGACCTTGCATCTGAGATAGGGCCAGATAGCTCTAGTTTTTATCATACAGTCGCAATTTTCTTTCCCATTCTATGGTCTTATTTGCTGACAGCTGAATATCAAGCAATCCATCATTAGTCTAAAGTTAACCGTGACCTTTTACCTAATACAAGCATGTAGTCGATAGAAGTACATCAGACATACTTTACAGTATCAAAACAGATGAAAGCAATCTTTTCTTTAAGTCTGTGCCTTGCAATGAACAAAATAATATGCGAAACTCTCCTGCTATTTAAAAATTCCATTCACGAAATGGTGCAACCTGGTTTATTTTGTATTTGTTCAATAATGTGCTGTAGTGGACAGTGTTGTCCCTCTCACGTTATGTTTGCTTGGTAGTTCATGCATGTGGTGGGGGAGGAACTGGTTTTATGGAGAATGCTGTTTTCTGTTTGGTATATAATTATCACTTTTGCTTTTATATTCCATTGCTTATTACATTTTTTTTTCCTACTGACCATTGTTCTTTATTGAATGAGAATACTTTGAGAAGGGTCAGCTACTTGCAGTATTTCTAAAAGAAAGCAATTATTCCATTTGAAGTGCCTGAAAACCACATTTTAGACTTGGAGTACTTTATATGCAGTTTATTCTCAGTACAATCAAGGTACGTGGACTGAGAGTACTTACCTTTCATGCTGAAGAGCTCAGGCACATGAGTAGTCAGTGAATTGCAGATAACTTAGTATCTGGTCATTTGCAGAACATTGTCTCACCACTATAGATAGGTAGTTTTGCTTTTCTTAGGGCATTCTAAGAGAGATTTATCTATTGGGACATTAGAAGAACTGATCTTATTTGCATTTACTAGGATGTATATATAATAGTTATATACATACAACTTTGCTGTTTAGCCTAGCTAACGTAAAAATGCTTTAGTTTTAAAATCTCAAATTCATAAAAGCAGTGCTTTAAAATGATTACAGTTAGTCAGGTTTACATTAAGTATAAGGTGATGAGCATTTAAATGACAATACATTCAATCATGCAGCTTTGAACTGTTAAGGAATAAAAGGGGGGGAAAACGAATGCTATCAATTCTGCTTCATTACAATACTGTGAAATAGCACAGCTTCTTAGTTTATGGAGTGAAAACTTTTTTCATTATTTTACATAATCATGTGTTGTGGTTTAACCCCAGCCAGCAGTGAAGCCCCACAGAGGCACTCTGTCACTCCTCTCCTCACCAGTGGGATGGGGGAGAGAATCGGAAGAATAAAAGTGAGAAAACTCATGGGCTGGGATAAAGACAGTTTAATAGGTAAAGCAAATGCTGCACACACAAGCAAAGCAAACCAAGGAATTCATTCCCCACTTCCCATGGGCAGGCAGGAGTTCAGCCATCCCCAGGAAAGCAGGGCTCCATCACGCCTAACGGGGACTTGGGAAGACAGACGCTATCCCTTTGAATGTGTCTGTCCCCTCCCCCTTCCTTCTTCCATCAGATTTATATGCTGAGCGTGATGTCATATGGTATGGAATATCCCTTCAGTCAGTTGGGGTCAGCTGTCCCGGCTGTGTCCCCTCCCAGCTCCTTGTGCAGCCCCAGTCTCTTGCTGGTGGGGTGGGGTGAGAGGCAGAAAAGGCTTTGGGTCTGTGTAAGCACTGCTCAGCAGTAACGAAAACATCCCTATGTGAGCAATGCTGTTCTCTGCACAAATCCAAAACGTATCCCTGTACGAGCCACTGTGAAGAACATTAACTCCATCCCACCCAAAACCAGCACATCATGTTAGGATTCCAGTTATGGTTTTATTTTTAAATGCAGTCTTACCCGTAGTCCTTCATCTTTTTTTTTTACTTTACTGTACTTCTGTTCTTTCATACTTGCATAATGGATTATCTGGTATAAAAATAAGACTTAAATGTTGACTTTTAAAAGTAAAATCAAAAGAAAGTAAAATCTCTACTTTTCACACTGAAACAGGTTGCTGTCATTCCTGAAAGAAAATAGTTTCAGATGCTTCTAGATCTAACATTTGCGCCAGACTCAAAATATCCAACAAAAGGAAAGACTTTCAAATTAATTTGGAAAAGCTTGCAATACACTTAATAGACATCATTAGATTAGTCTTAGAAATCAGGACTTTTCTCTTGGATGAAATTTTGCTCTTTTATAATAAGTAGCAAAATTTGGCAGAAGAACTGAGAATTCACAGCATTGAGATATTGATGCATGGACATTTCTGCATTTATTATGTCTTAATTATCAAAGGCCATTAAGATGCATTATTTTAGCAAAGCTTCAGAAGACCCACTTTTAAGCAAAATTAACTGGTAGAAATCAATATAGAATGTAAATGCATATACTTGTATTCTCAAGAGTTTGTATAAACATGAACTAATTCACACAACATTGCTATAAAGTGAGTATTTTTGTATTGCCTCATGATACTGGCTGATATATGGAGGTTTTGACATTGAATTGGAGTATGGATTAAAGATTTCAGGTTAGGTACAGTACTACTTTTGTATTACCAGCAAACCCAGTGCTTTTTAAGGATACATATGTTCTTTCTTTCGTGCTATTTAATAATCAGGTTGGACCATCGTAAAAAAAGACTAGTAGAAAATTGTTTCCAAGCATATCTATTTGGAATTACTTACTACTCCTAAGATCATATACTACTCTCTAAGATGTCCGTACAGCAGCCTTCCTGTACGTAAAGGGGCCCACAGGAAGGCTGGAGAGGGACTGTTTACAAGGGCAAGTAGTGATAGGACAGGGGGTAATGGCCTTAAGTTGAACGAGGGGAGATTTAGATTAGGTATCAAGAAGAAATTCTTCACTGTGAGGGTGGTGAGGCACTGGAACAGGTTGCCCAGAGAAGCTGTGGATGCCCCATCCCTGGAAGTGTTCAAGGCCAGGCTGGATGGGGCTTTGGGCAGCCTGGTCTGGTGGAGGGTGTCCCTGCCCATGGCAGGGGGTTGGAACTAAGTGATCTTTAGGGTCTCTTCCAAATGAAACCATTTCGTGAGTCTATGATCATCTTCTTCACTGTGATTTAGGAATTAAGTATTGTTCAGTGAAGTTTGTCAGTTGTTTGTGACTAATGAGTCAGTTTATGAAAAGCACTGAAAGTCATCTCTTGGCTGCCAGCAAAGTTGTAAAGATGTTTCAAACTAAAGTACAGAAAACAGATGCTGAGAAGGTAAACCCAGGAACTTTAATTATCTGGAATGAGCTAAACCCTGGATGCATGGGCAATGTACAGGAAATAAGTTTCTGTACTTTTTGGTCTTAATTTCAGAGGTTACTATGTAGGGCTTCAAGAAAAGTTAAGTACTATGTTTTTCAAGTTTATTTATGGCAGTTTTTTTGTTGTAAGTGAAGATGGCAAGTACGTAAGAACTGTCCAACTGAAGGAAAAAATGCAATTGATGCACAGACCTTTGACATACATGCTACAAACTCAATAAACTCAGTTGCAAGCAATATACCAAGTCTTTCTTTTTCTTTTTTTTTTTTTTTTAACTAATAATTCAGTTCCCTAAAGCTGTGCTTCTCAAACTTTCTGATGTTGTAGGTCACGTCTTATTAAGTCATCTGAACATTCAAAGCTATCATACCTCAGTATTAAAATGTAGATCTCTTCTGGAATATACTGTCTATTCTTCAGAGTGATTATTAGCCTCACAACAGATTTCTGCATTGAATATGACTCAGGCGTAGACTTTCTGGGCAGGTCACAACTTACCATCAGCTTTCTGCAGAGTAGTAGAAAGATTTTCAAGGTGCACTGTAGCACTGATCGGAGCTGTGAAGAGAAACATTTATCCAAAGGGCTGAGATCCAGGCTCAGTTCTGCTAAAAATGTGGAAAAAATCAGTAGTGGAATATGGGAAATTGGGGGACATAGTTCATATTGATACCCAAAACGATTCAGGTGTCGCGGTTGTGCCTGTTAACTCCCTGCTGGGAGTTGCTTTAGCTGGCACTTTCAGGGTAAACTGTCCGGTCGGTTTATGTGGCTTCCCTGAGTGCCCTCTACTGGTATCAGATGATTCTCTCCCAAATTATCAGTGTGCTGTAATTTTAACAACTTTTTCAGCATCTTCCATATATGTCTTCAGCATGTATATATCTCTGTGTCGTTATTTTTCCTGGATTTTAACTCACCTTAATTTTTTTTATTTTTTTTTTTACGGTTTCCACATGCCTAATGCTGATAGTCCTTACAAAACCTTGAGACTTCCTGAGCTTTCATTTCACCAATATCTCAAAACTTGCATCACATAAGCCTTTCAGTTTCTGCACAGTCATCTTTTAAGTGGTTGTGATATTGCTGAGTTTTTAGGCTGTTAGTACACTGAATTTTCTGGGGTTTCTTATAACTGAGGCTGGCTTTTTTTTTTGCAGCCTCGGCTAGATACAAATGTCATAGGATTTTCAGCTAAAATTCAACATCATTGGGGTGATACAAGTCCCACTTATACATGAAGAAAAATCTGCTCTAAAAATAAGATTTTGCCTTGAAAAAGTAGTCAGTTGAAGTCAGAGATTAAAATACACCTGCCGCACATTTGTGCTTTTGAGATCAACGAGGTTCATCTTAATGGAATAAAACATTCAAACATTACTGCTCACAGCCTATAGCCATTTTTAATATCAACATAACTTAAACTAATGGAAAATGTTTACAGAAAAAAATTCAAACTGCCACTTACTGTTACAAAATTAAAGACCATTCTGATTACAAACACCTTGTTTAATAGAAAAGTTAGTGTAAAGGGATGACACTCTTGGCTCAGTGTCTCAGCAACTATTGATATTGCTAAAAAACTTGAGTGCCTCTGGATCTTTATTCATGTGTACTTTCTAACAAAGTCAGAGTGAAATTAGTCTTCTAAAAAGTTCTACTGCTTCATGAGAATGACAGCAGCAAATTTTGGTAGTTAATCATACATTTTGTATGTTCTACAATGCTTGGTGTTGCTCAGGTTTCAATTTTGTTTCCAATCTAGCTGAAATAAATTGTTGGAAGGAAGCACTGAAAGGGAGATTGACATGGGAGGGTTTCTCCAGTGAGCTAGCTAAATCCAGATTTATGCTGTTCTCATTGAACCTGACCCTGTTGCTGCTATACAGCACTACGTATAGGGCAGCACAGTATATTCTCTGAGTGACATTTAGCTATGTATACAGACTAGATTTATGAAATGGAGCAAGACAGAAAAACTACTAGGAAAAAAATTAGAGGAATATATTGATGCAGTGATAAGCAGTCATGGTTTGGCAATATGGGTTTCTGATTTGTGGGGCTTGTTAAAACGGAAGATGGTACCAGGTGCTGAAATAATTGGCCAGGATATTTTTTTCCGCCTACTTAAATGAATGTGCATTTCTGCTGATCACCAGTCTCTCTTACAGTTGTTAGTGCTCTATCCACATAATAGTATCTTTTGCATGGGGATACCCTTTGTATTTATTTGGGAATTAAAGCTTCTGCACATTGCTTGCAACTCCATAAGCAGCAGTTTTGCACTGCAGGTGCGTAACAAAGCAAAAGTGTATGCTGACATTCTGGATAGCTTACCAGAATGGCCCTGATAATGTAGGCTTTCTGGATACCTTGCAAATTCTGCTTTACTCCGCCTTGAGTCTTTGGTGGAGAGGAAAAAGAAAAGGTGTGAAGGCTGAAAATGACATGTTACAATCAATATTTTTTGCAAGTGCTTTGTTAAGCGTGAAGTATAATATGTGATTTTTATTGTTCCTGTTAACTCTTGTTACTCTCTCTAGATATAAATCTGCCTTAGGTTACTTACAGGAGAAAGAAAAGAAAGGCAGTTACGCCACACCAAGCTGCTTTGGTTTTAGAGAAATCATAGTCTAACTTCAGCCTAAGGACTATTGATATTCGTGCATCTAAAAGTGTTATACTACTTATTGCAGGAAGTTAGGTTATCAGAAACACTACAGACAATTAGGAAGAAAAGAAACAAAGTATCAGGCTAGTGATACCTGCGGCAAGCCATATTCTATTAAATTACCTATTAAATGCTGGTTTAGTTAGTAATGCATTGTACTTGTATTCACAGTATTTTATGTAAAATTTATGTAAGTGGAGTAAATAGATTATTTGGAGAATTTTTATGTAATTGAATGTAGGTATCTGTCTTAAACATTTTTTCCTCTTTTTACCTGCAGTATGGATGGAGCAGATCTGTGTTTTGAAATTGTGAAGAGAGCAGATGCTGGATTTGTGTACAGCGAGGCTGTAGCCAGGTATGTATTATAATTTTAATTAATACCACAGGATAAATGTAAAAGAACAGAATATACTGTCGTAGCATCTGGTAGCTGAAAGTTGGAATAGTATAAATAATCCTGCTTTCACAGTCTGAATGTTTATTACAATAAATAGCATAATAAAAGTAGAATTTTGGAGCATTTTGTCATTTACTAGTTGTATATTTGGATGGGATTATTGAATAAAATAGTATTTCACATTCAATACCTAATTCTCTGTCTTTGCCTTTTATGGATCTCTGATATGATGGCATTAGGTGACTTGCCTGACAGGCGTGAGTTTTATTGGTCTTGCTAGATGGAGTCCTTTTTTCCTTTTTTTTTAATATATCTATTTATTTATGGTCACTTCAACGTTTCACAAGGTAAACTAAAATCAAAGAGCCTGTATAATTGTAGAAGGTCAACAAAGCCCAATGTCCTAGTGGCATGATAATTGAGCTGAAAACCCATGAGATTCTTTGTTTGCTTTTTTCATCATTGTAGATTTTTAGCATCATAGAAGCCAGTTTGGAAGAGACATCAAGAGGTCTCTATTTCAACCTCCTGCTCAAAGCAGGGTCAGCATTGCATTTGGATCATGTTCCTCGAGGCTTTGTCCAGTGGGGCCTAGAAACCCTCCAAGGATGGAGATTCCACAGCCTCCCTGGGCAACTTGATCCAGTGCATAATTGTGTTCCTGGGGAAAAATGTTTCCCTATAACAAGCTGGAACCTGCAGAGGACAAGGATTGCCTCCCTTGGCCCACTAGTAATGCTCTGCCTGCTGCATCACAGGGGGCTGTTGGCTTTCTAGTATGCTCAGTAATCTGTTAGGGCATCCTTTGGACACAGGAAAAAGAAATTAGTCTTCAATCTACATCAAGCAAGCCAAGATCTTGGTTCTATCCCTTTCTGGATAAATCAGGCAATGACACCTTTTTCCATTCTGAGTTTTGTTATTAAAAAAAATGGAGGATCCTGACTTGTTTGTCATATGAAGCAGAATTGTTGGACATTCGAAACCTTTGCAAAATGCAAAATGCAGATTTTGCTTTTCTAGTTTTCCTTGGCTTCCATCAGAATAATCCTCAAACTTTAGATTTTGTTATTCACACACAAACTCCATTCTACTGAATTCTGTATATTTCAGGTTAAGTTGGTTGATTAGTTTTATATAGTTAGAGTCTTAAAACTTTATATGTGCGTAGTGATTTTTCCTGCAGGTTTGTCATGTGTGATGTCTTTGTTTTTTCAGTCATTACATGAGACAGATATTGGAAGCTCTACGTTACTGTCATGATAATAATATAATTCACAGGGATGTGAAGGTAAGGGGACTTAATTCTTTTTTTCTTCACAATAATACAAACTACTGAATTTTGATTTCTGTTTTTTTAGAGGAAGGGGAAAGCTATACAAAAGGAAGCTATATTGCTGAATGTGTGTTTACGCTTACTGTGTCATGTAAGATTAAAGCCCATCTCTAATTCCATCAATATAGAACATTTAGGAGGTCTTTATTCACAGATTACATATGCATTTGATTGCAACTTACTTTGAAAGTCAGTTTAATTTCTAGTTTTTGAATATTCATATGAAATCTGCTTGCTTTTTTTTCTTGTTTGTAAAATGTGTGTATAAATTAATTGCATAAATTAAGCTGGAATTGGTAGATTAATGGCATCATTTTGACAGCATAATGACAGTCTTAATCCAAACTAAGATTTCAGAGAGATGTGCATGGTTAAATGCTATAATATTGGTAGGATAAGCTGCAAGCAGACTTAAACATTTATTATGATCAAAACTTCTCTAATACAAACAAGTTTGGGAGGAGAAACACAGTTTTTATGAACAGCGTATGCACATACTCTTTTTGATCTGGTGAATTTTGTACTATTTCTATGGATATTTATGGAACTAGCTTATCCCATAGTACTGTAGTGTAAATAATTTGGAGTTTTAACCTTAAGTGGGTTTGACTCTCTTCAATTTGAATATATATATTCTTGGTTAATGTTTTTGTCTAAGGTAGTTACGCCCACTTGTCTTCTCTAAGAGTTTGCTTTTTTCCAAAGTGAGTCAAGCACTACAGGAATTAATGAGAATTCTAACGAGCTCTGATGGTGCAGTTTGAGAAGTGAATATTAGGGTTTAGTGAATAGAGAAGATTGAGAGAGGGTGAACTGTGTGTCAGACTCCTGCAGGTGATCTGTGAGGGGAGAGAGAACAGACAGTGAACTAATGATTTTCATTTACGGAGTCATTTGGTCTTGCGTACGCATGCTTGCAGACCTTTCCCAATCTCTTTTTCCTTTCCTTCTAAAACCAAGAGAATTATTCCATGCAATGGATTAATGGATTTTTTTTAAGTTTGGTATTTAAAAAGTCATTTCTTACGGCAAATTCTAAAGATGGCCTCTTAATTACTGGTAGAATGTCTTATATTGTTCTGTCTTTAAGGTTCTAGGTTCTTTTAATTGTTTATTTTTGGTACCACACAAGAATTTCAGGATTAACGTCATCTCCATGTTGTGTTTCTTCCTGAAAGCTGTATCTGGTTTTGTTGGACCATGTTCTTACGCGAAAACAAATTTCAGTTTCAAGGGCCTCTGAGGGAGGCCCATTTTACTGAGTGTAAAATGAGAGTTTATTTTTCAGCTTGTTCAGGCTCTGAAAACTTTAAAATCACTGTTTTTATTAAATACCATCCTTAGAAAAAAACCTGTTCAATTACTTGAGTGAGTAAGAATTTTTAATGTGTCAGTCTAAAGTAGCGTATGCCAACAGACAGTGTTTTGTTTTGGCAAAAGCAGTGCAGAAATATGACTATAGGGGTTGGGTGTAGACCATATTAAGCTAACTGCAATATCCCAGCTCTAGATGTCACTGTAGACATTGTTTTGAAAGGAAGTAGACTAAATGACCAATTTCCAAATTATCTGAATGGGTGAAAGTGAATTAATAAAAATCTGTGAGGTTGATATAATCATACTATATTTTTTCCCTCTTAAGCTTTCTGTTATGTTATTTTGAACTGCAAAATGTTTGATCATCATTTGAATCCCAGGAAAATTTGCACCTTATGGTCCCTGTAAAAATTAGGTGTCTTTTAGCCACTTTTGTACTCCCTTAACTCTTGGTGGATTAGGAAAAGTTAGATGGGAATACTTCAATTTACTGTAGTCTGGTGCTAGGAACTTCACCTGACTTCTGTAAATGGCCAGTTCTACCAAAGCTTCTGGAGCCTTACAACTGCAGCCTATGATAAACTCCCGTATGCCCCAGATTCAGCTCCGATGACAGAATCAAAACATGAAAACTTTCACAAGATGGCCTGTAGTTGTCTTAATTCCCTTCACTGCTCTGTGAGACCAGACGTTTTTTTCTAAAGCCTCTGTACATCATTTGACCCCCTTCAACATTGCTTAAAGGCTTCGTAGTCAGTGGCGATTGCACCTTTGCTCCACCTTCAGTTAATGCTATCTTGCTTTCATTCACTGCTTGGAAGTTGGATCGTGTGATAAGAAAAGTAGAAAATGCTCATGCAGGAAGGCAGAAAACTCAAGAGAGCTATGCATCAGAAATGTGAATGTCAAGAACTTTTTCCCTTACCAGGTTTATTCCTATATTGCCAACCTAGTGATACAGAACTCAGCCATTCCTTTTTTTCTTTCAGAACCCAAAGACCCAAAAGATGGCTACCAAAAGTAGCAACATTGAAATGGGGTCTTTTCCAATATAAGAAGTTATTATACAGTAGTTCATATACAGAATTATCTTTAAGAGAACAAAAAAAAGGAAATGGGAGAAATGTGGGTCTGAAATGAGATGCTTGTCTTTTTCCATAAAACCCTTGCTAGAGTTTAAGTACCATTTGTCACTGAAGTCAGCCATTTTCTCTTCAGCTGTCAGTATTAGACCATAATGAACGTATTTCGTTAATATAGTCATTAAAAAGTGATGAATGGAAGAGGACCTGTAAAACGGGACAAAGAAATAGGAGAAAAATTACTTGTATCTTTCTTCCAAATCTCCACTTCACTATATTCTGTCCTGCAAAATAATGTTTTCTCTTACTTCACCTTCAGGCATAAGAAAGTAACAAATTGGGTTAACTCTGCATTAAAATGGTTCTTCTCTTAACATAAATACAGCTGAAGATAGTTCCCTATATGCCTCAAGATTTAATGGAACTAAAAACAAGTAACCAAAATGTCCTCTGTAGCTGTAATCTTTCCTCAAGAAAGGGAAAAATTAATAGTTTGCCTCTGCAACTGTTAACTGCGAAGAATACCGCTGATCATTGAACTTCCTTAAGTTCTGTGCTATACAATTATTTTAATAATTATGATTTTAAAAGCTGAAAGTGGTGGGTTTGTTATAAATAGGTAAACTTGAATCTTTCCAATCCCTGTGGCAGTTAACGTGTTATAGAGTACCTAAAGCAGCATCGTGCATTTAGCACAGTCACATTTGGTCAGCATTCAGTATTTTAAGTTGTTATATTTTCAGCATGTAGGAAAAGTTGCTTTCTCTTGACAGTTTCACTGAGTTACCTGTTAATAAGAGGATAAACTGATCTTGGTAGAAGACTTTTGTGCTAGTTACTGAAAGTATAATGATTCAGCTCAAGAAATAGACTGTTTAAACATTGTGTAAGTTACGAAGCAGGACAGTGCTCTGCAAAAAGTGCATTTCTTCACTGTTTATTGCAGATTTTTTCACCTGTTCATTTTTGCAATAACTTCAACAAATATTTCCTCTTCTGCCCCTCCCCACCCCATTTATGTCCCCTCCTATATATATGCTTCCTATCTCAGAGTCCTCATTCCTTGTTTTATCCTGCCCTTTTCCTAGTGTACTGATAGCTGGCGGCTGGATATGCAGAAGCGGTATTTCCTGAGTAGTATATTTATGCTGATTGGCCTACTTAGAGCTCAACATCTGTGTGCTTTCTGATCAGGAATTTATATATTCCAGTCATTTGCCCAGCCAGTGAGAAAACATGGTGTTTTCTGATCAATGAACTGGCCACTCATGCAGCACGTTGGAACAGGTTAACCAGAAAGTAGGCAGGCACTTACAGCCTTTTAAACTGCTTTGCAAACCATGTGCTGGGGCTATTTGCCTTAGGATTTTGTGTTCCCTGCTATGGAAATGAATTATTTTATTTTTTGTTATACAATTCACAAGTCACCTGCTAACTTCTGATTTGGCACTGGGATGTCTAAGCCTTGCAAGAAGTTTAGCACATGAGCTGTGTTTTGCTGAAGTATTTCTCTGTCTCCTCTCCCTCATGCCTTTCTGTTTTGGGGGATTTTTTCCTCCATGAACTATTCTGTCAAATGCTAGACTGATGTATTACTCAGTTTGTAGTTTCTCAAATTGCCTGTACTGCACAAAAGCTTTTCCACTATTTAAAACAAGAAAAGGTTTGATGCAATTCAAAAATTTAAAGGAGACATCATCTTGAACAGACTACATGGGAAAAAAGCAAAGTCTGCATAATTTTTTGGTATCATGTAGGAATAGTGGAATGGGATCTTGCTACAGGTCTATCACAAAGTTATATTTGATGAGTACTTCCCAGGGTTTCATCTGTTTTCTTGCCTTTTTGATAAATGCAGCACTGGGGAACAAATGGTTGTGAGTAGAAAAGCGGACAAAGAATGACTTAAGCCTATGCTACCATCAAAAACTGTGTATTAAGAAAAACATCCACAGGCAGGCACTCTGCTAAGATACTCCAGCTGCATTCCCTATAAAATGTATTTAAGGAACGATGCAAGTAGTGGGGTTCTCAGTCTGGACCTCTGCAAATTATAAGACCACATTGGTAGTAAACAACTTTGCTCACCCAGACTTACAGCTGCTGATCTAAAACCAGCCATCACATCAGCGCTGTGTCCTCTGGGGGACTTGACCTGCTTAATTCAGTCCTGTTCTAGGTACTTGGCCACCGGTTGTGTCGCACAGTCAAACACCCACCTGCACAAACCAGCTTCCCACACTCAAGGACTGTGTTTGCAGAGCAACTTTCTTACAGTGCTTTGTAGAATTAGACCCTGAAGCTGCCCGCTTCAGGTTTTTCCATAAGTCATATGCTAAACGTCACGTGGGAATCCTGTGAAAGAAGCGATCACTAAATTCTATTATCACAGGTAACATTGTATTAAATAAAATACTACATTCCTATGATTTTCTGTCTTTTTCACTTGCATCTTTATTTAACTTCTGCAGAACATGAAGCAGCTATCAGATGATATGAAGTCTTGGGGTCCCTCCTAGTGAAGACCTAGTATTTTGTGTCTACTGGCACTTGGGTCAGTTTAGTGTACCAGTCGTGGAACTCACTAGTAGGGTTGGGAAGATGGAATTGCTCACTGCATTTTATTGTGAAGTTTTGGGTGAGTGATAGGATTTCTCAGAATATGTCATATTTTATAGCACTTCTTACATTCCTCTTGATCTCAGTTGCAGAGAAGATTGTACAAGGAAAAAGACCATTATGTAATCTTAAGTGTCTTTGACAGAAATGATTCAAAATAATTGAAATATCAACTTAAGTCATCATGATAGTCTAACTTCTACAGTTAAAAAAACCAACAAAAAACCCAGACATCACCCCATCCACAAAACCTCCTTTTCTGTACCCCTTTCGTACTGTGAATGATCATTAAATGTTTATCATTGAATATATTTTGTATACCAGTAAATAGTAAGCATTTATACCTTCCTAATTAAACCATAGAATTTACCTCACAAGATTAGACTAGGAGGATGAAATTCCAGTGATTTATTTTGTTGAGTTTTTTTTAATCCCAAGCAGTAACAGAGGTTAGAAATAACTGCATGTATGCATTTCACCCTTTTTTCTTCACTTAATATTATCATACATTCAGATATGTTGCAGTTCTGTAGATCTTTTGTGCTTTATGCATTCTTCTACAAATGGTCTGGATTGAAACATTGCTGTGAAGGAGGCACCTTCTGGAGCAGCGTGCGTTAATCCACCTTTGAAGTGGAATAGGTATGTAGCTCTTTCAGATGAGTACACAAAGGCTGCGTGCCAATAAGGATCCACTGCCTCAGCTGCTGAACGTGACCGCCGTGGATGAGACTGGAGGAAAAATGATTCTTGACCAAGCTACAGTCCATGCATAAACCCCATTCTTCTCAAACACTAAGTAAAGTCCTAGGCCACCAGAGTTTCTCTTCCTCAGTGGATACTTCACCCCTGCAGGTTATCCGTTACCATCAAAGCTTTCTCTTCCAAGTCACCCTGTTGCAGGTGTAATTTCAGTTATGCTGTGGCCCTGATAGGAAATGTCAGAGCAGGGTGATAAAGTAATTAAATCTAAGTTTTCTGCTATTTTCATACAAAGCTGTAGTAAAGCTTTTTCTGTGAAGGCGAGAATAAAAAAATGCATAAGTTCTTAACACAGCTTTTTACTCCTTAAAAAAATAGTTACTAAAGTAAAACCCTTATGTGATGGACATAACTAAATAATGGCATTTTTCGGTAACTTTAGAATAAGATGTTTTCGTGATGCACTAAAGAGTTTTAGCATCTCATGTGCATTCCCCATTAAAAAACCCCAAAGGAATCAACCTTCTACACAAATACTCTTGAACAAAAAATACATGCTAATCTTGAATGTGCTTTGTAGCGCTCTGTGCCTGCTTTCTTAGGCCTTTGGTATGTGATTCCCCCAATCCATGAGAAAATGTCTGTGCTTTATTCAGCACTTTTTATAAAGGAGACCCATGTCCAAAACCTGGGATTCTTTTATTGATAATAAAAGACAACTGGGTCCTCAACTTCAGCTTAGTTTCTGCCTTCTTCTTTGATTATTTAGGTAGAAAACACTGTCCAAAGGACAAACATAAAATGTCTTTTGCATTGCATGGATAAAGGGGTATTACACCGTGCACTGTATAAATTACTTGGGTTCGTTTGAATATAGGCATCAGATTTATTATGGTTAATGTTGAGGCAGCAAGCAAGTTTATTTGAAAAAAACCCAGAAGTAATATGTTATTTTATTTAAATATTTACCATTTCATATCAAAGTCTGGTTATACACAATTAAAATGAGTTTATTGTTACTTATATTCTACTGAAGTCTTTCCATATTCCTCCACACTTCGGGAATCTCATCAGTGAAAATACCAGCTTTACGTCTATGGTGTTGTGGTGTGGATTTTGTAAATAGGCCATACAGACTTTTCTTAAATGTTTTATCTAGCAGAAGGATTATAACTGGATCTAAACTACTCTTAGCGGCTGCAAGACAAGTAAGGCAATTTTTAATTTCCACTAGATAGCTTAAACTTGGGCAGTCAATATTTATAAACAGTATATAAAAAATTGGTCTAAAAATATGATATGGAAGAAAGCAGACAATTAATGTCATCTGGATGACAAAAATGTTTCTTTTCACTGTACTGTAAATGAGATGTTTTTCTCTAATACAGGTATTTTTTTGTAGTTTACTCAGATGTCTGGTAAGAGAACAGTATGACCACAGAACCATCATAAAAGATACAAAAAACCATGCAGTGGCCAGAGAAGCCAAAATCATTGTGGTGGATTCACCAACTTCTACACTGATGCTGTAGCATCTGTGAAATTCTTCCACAGCCCTTACCTGGACATTATATGTTATAGCTATTACCGTTATGCAGAACACAGTAAGCCATATCACGATGCAGTAATATTTAGCAAATTTTGGCTGGCGAAACTTTTCGAGTACGTGCCTGTAAAGGTTTTCATTAAGTGCTTGAGAGTGTTGCGTGTCACTGTTTTTCTTCAGTGTTGCATACTGACTTAGAGCAGTTGAACATAAAATTGTAATCGTAACATACATACTGACGTGCATAATGAGAGTCCCAAGGTAATTTGCTGTTCTACATAGTACAGAGTTATAAGTCCATTGGTAGCCTTTTGCAAAATAGGCAGCCAGAAAAGGCATTGTGCTACATATGAGTAAATTGGCAGAGACAAGGTTTACCAGGTAAATGCATTGTGTTCTTTTTGTGGATGCTTGCCTTGCAAATATCCAGGCAGCGAGAATATTTCCACAAGATCCAACAGGAAATAGGAAAGAGTAGATGACTGGTAGAGCTACACGAGTAGCTAATGATGGCTGAAGAAGACATGTTGAATTTGTCATTTATGCTGATAGTTCTTGAATGAATGGTCAGAGCTGAAACACAATTAAAAGAATTACTCTTCTCTAATGTGCATCTAACATTTCTTTTATTTTTTGCTCTTATTTTAACTGTTCCTTTTTCTCCCCTACTTTTCAGTGTTACTAACTGCTATTTGTCCTCTCGGGTTATCATCTTGAGTTTGCATGAGGTTGCTTTTTGGGTGTTCTTTTCCACTGAGATTTTGTGAAAAGAAGCTGGCTGATGTTAAACCCCAAAGATTTTAGGTGCATAGAATCTAATAAAATAAATGAGGAAGCAGAAGGTTCAAGCGAGGGTCTGACAATAACTTGTGTGGTGTTGTTCCAGAAGATTGAGAAATAAACCATCTGTAACCTACTTTGGAAACCACTTCTAGACTATTTTAAATTAAATAAGCAAAATAGGTGCAAAGTATTGGTCAGCTGCAGAAATGCAGAGGAGTATCCTGTACCTCCATTTAAATACAAGTGAAACTGTGCATGATGCAGGAATCTGGCTAGATGTATTTATTTTGTGTTGATGTCTGTTTCTAATCTGACTTTGTTCAGAGCTCTAATCTTATGGGTACATTTTACATGAACAATTCAGTCTGTATTTTTAAACGTACGAAGTGGTTGTTGAAAACGGAACTTGGAAAAAATAAATATATTGCGGTTTTCAATCTTTTCTCAATTTCCACACTGAAAATTAGACATCGAAGCCCTATACAATGACTGTGTATAAAAACTGGCATTTCAACTTACTAACCTGTAGTGAAGAGTGATTTTACTGTTGTATGGATGCTTTTTTAGTGAAGTGTATCAGTTAGCTTTTGTTTCATATAAAATCATATGGAAAAAATTAACAAATTTCAAACTTACAGACTGATAATAATTTTTGAAACAGCCATCAGCACATGAACTCAGACACCAAAGAGGATTCTGTGTAGCTATGATAAAACACCCAGACACTAGGTTGAGTAGATAGCAGAAAGTTGTAAAAGTCATATTTAAAAATGATGCTGTAGGCCATGTTTGACAACTTGCAAATTAAATTAACTTTTATAACTGTTGCATTTTAGTGTACAATAAGTCCCATGTAGATTGTTGAACCAAAATGTATTAAATTCATTTATTACAGTGAGTTAAATTTAAAAAGTTATTATTGATTTCAGTTGTTTAGAAGTCTAATAATAATTGTTGTATCAATGCCCAAATTTTGTCAGGTGAAACAAAGAAGTTGTCATTTTAAGCTTACCTATCCAAGCTGCAGGCACCTTCCTTGGCAGAGAGGAAATTTTTCTGTCTGATGTCCTTTTTATCTCCACTGCTGCAATGAAAAGGATGATATTTAAATCTGGAAAGCACAGTTAAGAACCATATCTCTCTGACATAAGTAGGTTGTCAGAATGTACAATTTTGTTTTGCAGGGTCAAAAAGCAGCTAGGCATTTAAAGTTCAGGCAAGATGATGTTGTCTGTGCAAAAAATACTTTGAAGTTAGGTCAGAATACAGCCCCATTAGAGAAATAAAACAAATGAGCGTGGAAGACTGATTGTAACAATCCTTCAGTCATGTAGGTATGGCACAGAAACACCTTACAATCCTTTATATAGTGTTTTCCTCTTTTTTGGGGGGTGGAGATTATTACTGTCATCCTTTTTAGGACTGCCCACTTTCTGGAGTGGGGGGGTGGGGGGAGAAGGGGTGCTGGTCCTATTTTATGCATGAAAACTTGTCTCTTCAATGACATTTAACTGTTCTTCAGCTCCAAGACCTACCACAGAGCTGACTGTCTATTCCTGAAACCTACACGCAATAGAGCCGTATCCATGTCTGTCCTCATATGAGTGACCAAATGAACACATCTTATGTCTAGTCGAGTGATGGATCGTGTGGAAGCGATTTACAGCTGTTGCATTCTAGGTATCAGTTGGGGAAAACTGACTCTGTGACCAAGAAATACACTCTTTTATACAAATCATCCCCAAGAGTGCACAGGACCATTTCTTTCCTTCTCAGGAAAGGTTTGATCACAGATCGGTCAAACTCTGTTTAGTTCTGCAGAGCTTGAGACCTTTAAATTTCCTTTTGTCTGATACATTTGTGTTTGTCATATGGCTTTTCAACAGCTAGAAATAAGTTCCTTTGTGAGAACAGAGGAGATACCATATAAAAGCTTCCGCAATTTTGGTAAGGTTCTTGTTTTGTTAGATTTGCTTTATGTTTAAACATATACTGTGGGAACCCACCTCAGTGATCTACTATAAATTTTATTGTTCAGTCTCATTAATTTTGTATCTTTTTTACTAAAATGATGGATATGTATGCTGACCTCCTATTTAGGCTACATAGTTGATCTCATTTAAGATTAAATTTAAGTGAAGGAAACTTTCTTCGGAGTATTAGTAATTAGTTTGTAATGCTGTAATTAGTTTGCATGTACTGTAATTCTTGTTCCTGCTAGGTTTATTTATACCTTGTTTTTATCTTTTCCACTTTTGAATGTATAGTTATATCAAAACTTGTTCTAACAGAAAGAGTCTTGTATTAATTGAATATTTAATAGGCTCTTAAGCAGTCTTACAAGCCCAGCTTTAGACAGAAGAATGCACGTCCCGAAAACTTGCTAAGAGGAGACACACCAAAAAATGCTGTGAGCAATTCCAGTTAGCAGGAGGTTTTTTTAATTATTATTATTTGGTTGATTAACTGTAGCCTATAGTCTTTATAATTCGATGACCATCACTTGCTGTAGGAAGAGATAGTGCTACTTTTTTTTCTGAATTATTGTATAATAGATTATTACAGTGAATTATGGTCTATCAGACTTCATTTTGGAACTGATTAGTGAGATGAGTAACAAAGGAATTGGGATATTGTAAGTTTAAAGAAACCCTAAAAACAAAAAAACAACCCCAGAAATACAGTTACAGTTGGTTCTAAGCTGTAGTAAGCACCTTCATTATTCTTTAGTGGACTATTTCCATTCACCTGAATTATAAATGGCATATTTTTATGTAAAATATATTTGATGATATTCAAATGGTACAAGCACATCTTTTACTCTTAAGTTCTTCATAATGACCTTCACATGCATTCTTCACCTCAATTATTTATATTTTCTGTACTCTTAAACCATGATCACTTTCTAATTTGTGCATGATACTAGAGTTTGTGTGCCAGGAGCAGCATATGTTGCATTTTGCCATTGTATGTGGAGAACTTATTTTGTGACCCAAAAGCACAAAACTAAGGAAATTCCCAGAGGTGGAAGGTATTTCATTTAGCCATTTATAACCCATACCTAGCATGCTATGTAATATGATCATATATGGCCTGATTTAATGAGGATTTTAGCTATAGTCAATATATGTCTTTAGTATTGTAAGAAGTGCTTATCAAAGCAAAATCATCTAAACTCATGTTTAAATCTACTCTAGTTGAGTTGAGCACCATGCTGAATCAGTGAAGGTAAAATACCTGGCAAGTTTGAGCTGGGTCTGTGTTTGCTGTTCATTGATGATTTCTTTTCCCATTTTAAACTGCCCTTGTGGTTCAGCAAAATAGACCCAGAATGGGTCTGTATAGAAATGGGTCTTACATTGTTTGATGAAATACAAATGTATGTATATAACTCTGTGGCATACTTGGGGATATAGAAATGAGGATATATTGCATTCATAGCTTCAATTCTTTGGTTGTCATGAAATATGCAAAGTTAAGTCTTTCACAGACTCCTGGTAGTTGTTTTACATAGACAAAACACAAGCCAATGTCTTTTAGGCAGGAAAATTTACCTTGAAGTTGAAATAATCTTCCAACGTTTTTATACTTCAGGTCCTTCATGTTAAATATTTTGTATTTTTTCCCCAGTGACATTCTTTGTGCAGCTCCCAGAGGTCTCTTAAACTGTATTTGCTTCTAAAGAAGGAGTGGTTGTGTATTGGTCATGGTGATTTTTACTTTTAACTTCAGAAATCCATTTTTAATGTGAAACCTATGTTGATCATCATAGTCAAATAGGAAGTTTTCTCTTTATTTTTCTGTACCACACTATAATTTGTGGGTTTTCAAGTCAAATATGTTTGCATATAACAGCTTTTTGGCTTTTCCAGGTTCTTCTTAAGCTTCTGTGAAAATGAAAAAGTAACAAAGCAATAATAAAAACCTAAAATGTGGCTGTAAAACTGATAGTGAAAAGGTAGATTTTGTTGGCTGCAACCTGGGGAATTCTTGCTGCAAAATGAATTCCTTGCTGATAAAGAACTTTTCTATACCCCTTGAAAAAAATGTTCCTGTCTTTTCATCAGACTTTTAATTTGTTGTTGACCATGCTTATGTTAATATCTTTACCTAGTGAGAATTTTTGTGGAAGGAATAGCAAGTATATTTTTCTTTTTTAAAGCACAGTCATTTATATCTCTGGTTTGAGAGTTCTGTGAAGAAGCTGGCCTCGCTTTGTACGAAGTGCAAAGTTGTATTACCTCTGTCTGTATGCAAACTGAAAGGAATCAGGACACATCACTTATAGGGAAAAGCAAGATAACATTTGAAGGTAGCATGTGCCCGGACATATTATTGTTGGGAATTTTAAATAATTGATTCAGCTCGTTAAAACATAGGTTTGGAAGTAAACTTTCACTTTTTTTTCTCATTTTGTTTCTCATTTTGCAGTACTATGATACACAATTAGCTATTTCTCTGCCATTCATGTTCCTACTTCTACAGTTTGAATGTTAAGGCTTTTTCCAGCTTCATCCCTTCCCCCCAGTTATTCTCACTCTTATAATGTCTGTGAACAACTTCTGTACAAGGAATTTTCCTACCCATTCACGCCACAAGCAGTGAATGGTGACAGCTTTGTAGCACCTTCCCCGTTCTCTTGGATTCCACAGAGCCCTCAGTAGCTGGGATTTTGTGTAAGGGATGGAAAAAAGGCTGTCAGAAGTTTCTCAGTGCTACAGAGAATACGCTGAAAATATGTTTTGGATTAGTGGAATATTATCAACAGGTTCTTTTTCTCTGTACACTTTATTTGTACTGTGCAACACAACTCTCTCCTCCTTACCCTGATTCTGTATGTGCTTTTAGAGAGAGCATTAAACCAGAGCATCCATATGTGAATTTTCAAGTTCCAGGAATAATGTGACTCTCCTTGTTTATCAGTGCTTCATTGACTGATGTTATGACAGAAGTCATTCAATTAAGTTTTTCCATGTTGTGTTATCAAAACAATTGATACTTGTCTGCCCTCATGAAGAATACTGATTTGCAGGTTAAAACCATAATTACAGTGAATTTCAGTGGGAAAATGAAAGTTAATGTTGTGGTTTAACCCTGAGGCAGGTAAGCCCCGCACAGCCACTCGCTCACTCCCCTCAAGGGGGATGGCAGAGAGAATCAGAAGGGTTAAAGTGCAAAAACTTGTTTATGATCTCTGTCTCTTCCCCCTCCTGTTATTGTGGCTGCTCTGCTGCAGAACAGGCTGCCTCTTCCGATGCTCCCTCCTGCTCCCCCCTAACACGCTCTGGTCAACTCTGTTGTTACCTCGAAACCTTTCAGCCTCACGTTAGGTACCAAAAAGGGTTGTTGTGGTTTAATCCCGGCAGGCAGCTACAGCCCTCGCTCACTCCCCTTCCACTGGGCTGTGGGAAAGAACTGGTAGGGTAAAAGTGAGAAAACTCATTGTTTGAGATAAAGACAGTTTAGTAAGTATCAAAAAAAAAAAAAAAGGGGGGGGAGAAAAAGAAAAAAAAAAGTGATGCAAGAAACCCCACTTGCTCACTCCCAGCTGACCAATGTCCAGCCAGTTTCTGAGAAACGGCAGCCCTAGCAAACTTCCTCCCCAGCTTTTATTGCTGAGCATGACATCATAAGGTATGGAATTATCCCTATGGTGAGTTGGGGTCAGCTGTCCCGGCTGTGTCCCCTCCCAGCTTCTTGTGCACCCCCAGCCTCTTGCTGGTGGGGTGGGGTGAGAGGCAGAAGAGGCCTTGGCTCTGTGTAAGCACTGCTCAGGGATAACGAAAACATCCCTGAGTTATCAACACTGCTCTCTGCACAAATCCAAACCCCAGCCCCATAACAGCTACTGTGGAGAAAATTAACTCTATCCCAGCCAAAACTCACACAGTTGTTTAGTCAAACCAGGTAGACTTTGATATGTTTATGATTCAAGTTATAAACTGGTTTTTGGCAAACAATTTTGTTTCTTGGCTTATGTTTTCCATTCATTTTAAGGAATATGTATGACAATGTAGCTATTAATGTTTTTGTCAAGTCTGAAAGGCATAGAAGTGACTAGCCAGCATGTATACTTTATATGCATTTTGTAACTACTTTTTATTCTAATGAAGAATAAATAGTATGCTCCTTTTTTTTTTTTTTTTTTTACATAGTAAAAAAGAGGTGACATTTTGGTGCACCAACTGAAATTTGAGGATGTGTTGTAGATTTGAATAAAGGAGGAAAATGAAGTTCGTGCAGGTTATGTGATGTGTGTTGAGTTAGCCTCTGCTTACAGAAAGAAGAATAAATAGAATTATTTTCATGTTGAAATTCAGCTGAAGACTAAATTAATTGCTATAGTTGGCCCTGATAGTACTTAGGAAGCACCGCTAAGACAAGAAGAGATGCTATTAAAGTGACTAATTATATGGTCATTTGACTTGTCATGGTGTAACTTTCAGCAGACATCCCAAGAGGCTTCAGGACTGTTTGCTCTTCAGTAATATTGGTTTTCAGAGCCTGGCATTTTACCCTCAAACTTGGGAAAATTGATTGGAAAAAAAAAAAAAAGTTAACGTTAAATATTTTTACAAAAATACTAAAGGTACCTTCTTTTGGGTTTTGGTCAGTAGCAAGCATTTCCTACGTGACAGTGCTATCTAGTTTCAGATCCCTGAGTCAGTTGATACATCCAGCCTTTAACATCTTGAAGCACTGATTTACATAGTTGTGGAAATCCGTAAGACTTTTCACTTCTCTGGTTGCTTTTTGGGGACTTTTTTTTGTTCTAACTGCTACTCCCATAATGTTACACTCTGACAAAGAGCATATAGTTATTCCCATTCCCCTCTTCTGTGCCATACCTGATGTTATAGACTTGTTGTGCTCCCTTTCAGATTTTAATTTCTGAACTGAATAACTGATTTATTTAATGTGTTCTATATAGAATCTATATCGTCTAAATCATAGAACCTGTATCATCTAAATTATACAATAGCACAGTGATGGTTTCTCAGGTTTTTCCTCCTAATTTTAAGTCTGTTTGCTATTTTATTGCTGTTGAGCAGAGTTACATCTTGAACATTTTATAGGTTTGACTACCCTGAATAATTGGGGGGTGTTTGAAAACTTTGTCATCTCCTTACTCTCACTCATTCCAGATTGTGGTGTTCAACATATTTGTAAACGTATCCATTTGCATATTTTGGAGAATATAATGAAGGAAAAAAAAAGACTATATATTTTTAAGTTTTCTTTCCAATTTTTAACCAGTTCTAAAACAAGAGTTAACATCTAACACCTTAGGATTTCTTAGAGCTTTTGGTAAATGACCTTGCTGAAGTCCAAGTGCACAATACCACCTTTATCCCATTGCTGTTCAGCTCTTCCAGAGAGCTCCTCTCTTACTGAATTTCTGGTACGTGACTTCCCTCAAACAAATCTATTCACTTTTCCCTAGGGTACCTTATGCACCCAAGCTTGCCTGATTATATTTGTCTTTATAGATGCTATGGATTTGCCTAATAGGAACATTAGACTGTAGCTCCTGAAATCTCTAAAAGATTTGGGTCATATTTGCTGCTTGTGTACAGAGGCTGGTTTAAGCAATAGATTATCTTGTATTGAAATGCATTTGAAACACTGTAATGTGTAGCATGTAGTCCTTGGAAAGTGTTACTCTTCAGTATTTCTTCAAAAATGTTTTGTTTGTTTTTTTTCTGAAACCTTGTCTACTGATACTGTGCATGGCTTCCTTGGTGCTCCTTCTCGGCAATCTGCAACAAATGGCTGTCATGTAGAACACATCTGATCAATGCAAAAAAGTATGAGTAGTCAAGGCCTTCTTCTTGAAGAAACTACTGACTAGATTTCACTATTAAAATTATTAAAAACAAAAAGGCCCATGTAATACCATTCGCATGATGGACCAGAATCCTGAACTTGTACTGCAAGACTATTTTCCTGTTGTCCTTTTGTGTATTTAGTTGCTTACATAATAATATTATAATAACCAAGTAAATGTTACATTATATAGAAAAGCATGCCCGGAATACTAAGGTGATCTGCTTTTTGTCCTGTGGAACACATTTCTATTTGGCTTTAAAAGTCAACTTAATTTGTAGCATTGAAACTGTGTACTATTACTTTACCCTTGGATGAGATCTGAGTCTATTTTTACAATTGTGCTGTGTCCATGAATTGCAGTCCTTGGAAATGAAAATTCCAGTTTAAACAGAATACTTCTTTAAAACAAACTTTAGAATTCAAATTTTGTTCAAGCTGCACAGTGTTGTTTGTGTGTACCCTACCCCCCCCCGCCAGCCTGGTGATCAGTGTCATTGATCAGCTGCTCACCGAAGAGGAAATACAGGCAAAGAATGAGATAATGTATATATTTTGTGAAATATTAGTTTATAAACTCCACTAGATTTACCAGAGTTCATGCAATCATGTAGAATTGTGCTGCATAGGAGAGTTGCAGAGGACAAGGAACACTCTGGTCCTTGCACTGTACAAATACAGAGCCAAGATATTTCTTGCTTCAGCATACATATAATAGGATGACAAGATGATAGATAAAAGATCGTGAAAAAATATAACGCAATTATTGTGAGAATCAATTGGAAATTACTGTACAAGTGTCTTAAATAATTATATGCTGAAATGTTTAAGAAAAAATGCACTTACCATCATACTTCTATGAAAATCACATGTTTGTAGGAATCTTTCTCGAAAATAAACTCCACCCTTTTTTGTAAAAAGTAAATAGATACACTGGCTAGTCATTGTAATTTAACATTTTTATATCCAGTTTCACCAAAACTTAATTAAGTTAAATCACAAAAAAATTAAACCAAGTTTATATCAGCAGAGGTGAAGGGCTATGTTTATTTTGTTCAATAATCCACAAGTTTTGACAGAGATTTGGCATAAAAAGTCACATGATACAGCAGAGAAGTTACTGGTAGTCATATTAAAAGCAACTTCTTTACACCAGCGTACATGAGCAATATTGCTTGTACGTGTTCAGGGTAATAAAACCTTATTTTTTGGAGTTTAACATCTAGTGTCTGATTCGTTCACCTTTTTGGCCTGTCATGCCAGACATTTTAAGTTGTTCTTGCCTCTTTACTCATCTTTGGGTCAAATGACCCCCACCTTCAGCCTCCTTTTTTTAAACAGTGTTACAGTTTGAAATTTTTGTTTGTGCCTAAATACATAAACCTGTTTAGTTTTAATCTGAGAATATAGTTGTATCTATGGGGTATTGCTGTTATATTACTGTTTACACAGCATCAGCAATCAAGATTGTTTTAATCATGTGAGAAGAGAAGGTCTGTGCCAGGGAGGAAGTACGCAGCTGAAATTTGTGGCTTTGGAAATGTGTAAGTAGACCAGTGACTGAGCGCAAGCAAAGATCAGAGCTGATGTGTCTGGTGTTCACGAGAGCTACTTTTTCTATCCTGCCCTGTACGCTCAGTTCTGTGAGTTTATTTTCCTTGTTGAACTACTTTGTGTAGCTGCAGTCACCAGATTTGACAGAGTTAGAAGGAAATCATATGTCATCTCTCCTCCTTTAATTTCTAATTTTCCAAAACCTTTGCTTAGATTTCCTCGGGTATTCGACCTTGACATTCATTAAACTCTTGAAAATATAATAAGGGGCTTAGGAGGCTTGAATATTTTAATTTTGCTGTTGAATAAAACAAAGTGTATTTTCTGTAGTTGCCACTGAATTAATGGCAGTCATATTCTTTACCTCATTTTTAAGCCACTTATGTTGCTAAGTTCTCACATATTTTCTTGGAAAAAATAGTTTTATAAATGTAGTTAAAATGCTGATCTCTTTGAAACCTATTAAAACAGAGATGTACATAAAATCTGGAATGGTTTATATAGCTCCTTAGAACAGGACACAATTTACTTTTTGCAAAATTCAGCTATTATTTACATACAAAAGTTTGTAATATTAATGTCTAAATACAAGATTCCTTATCCAGGTTCAAATCACCTCGTGGAAATCTTAAAGAGTTAGTGTTTTAGTTTAGTCCAGCAGAAGATGTCTGAGAACTTTCTATTTTGTTTTCTTGGATAAACAAGAGCAAAATACTTCTGAAAAGTAATTTCTCATTTTCACAAACACAAGTAAGACTTTTCAGTTTTTAACAGGCAGAAAGAGGCAGGGTTAGTAGCTGTACAATATTGCATTTGGTACGTCTTAAGTTGATGTCCTGGAGTGACAGCAAAGCCAGTATCCACGCATTTAAACAATCATATCAGAGACTTCTTCTTTAAAGAACTTGAGTAGGGAGTGGTAGTAGATAATCGCTCTTGTGTATATTGTCCAGGTTTTACTTCTGAAGTGCTTTCTAGAGTTAGGCTTGAATCTCCATAAAATCTTCTGCAAATAAGTTGGAATACCGTCTTACGGACACTTCTGGACATTAGGAAATACATAACTGGGTCTAAGCAGCTGTTAAAAGATGAAAATATGAGCATCACCTCATTGCATTTGTGAATGATTTCCTTCCAATAACAAGATGGATTTCGTAACTGTGATGAGATGTAGACAAACCGGAACACATGGTAAGGAACAAAACAGATGATGAAAATAACAAGTACAATGAAGGAATTCCTCGCTGTCTGGGTGTATTTTCCTGCATTGGGAAAATTTGCTCTTTTCTTTGAAATTTTCAGAAGGTTCTTGGCAATTTTAACATACGACAGTATCAAAAGGAAAAAAACTATCCAAAAAATGATTACAATAATATAATTTAAAATTGCTTCTGTCTTTTCATTCTGTTTATTTCGGTAATGAAAGCACATAGTAGAATTGCTATCCTTGCTATTAAAGAAAGATGGTACAACTACTATTATAAAACATGTTATTGAAAGTGTCCACACCACGCAACAAACATGTATACTTCGTGTAGCAGTTAACATTTTAGGACGCTTCACGGACTTATTTATTTTTACATAACGATCTAGACTAATTAGTCCCAACAGTACTATACTAATATACATGTTCATATAAAATAGAGTTCCTACAATCTTGCATAAAATCAGTCCAAACATCCAGGTGTTATTGGTAGCATGATAGACTATTCGGAAGGGGAGGCAAAAGATCAGCAGAAGGTCTGCAACAGCTACGTTTAACAAGTAAACTTGGATAGAGTTCCTTTTCTGATGAATGCACAGGAAAGTAAACAGGGCTATAATATTTCCAACCAATCCAATGACAAAAATAATCGAGTAAAAAACTATCAAAGCAAGTGACAGTGAGTACTCATCTAAGGGACAACTGGCATGGTTTTGAATTTCCGAGGAATTTATGGCTAGGTTAGTTAGGTTACTCCAGAAGACTTCCTCGTCTGGAAGAATGGTCAGCAAATCAGCTGAAGCTGCAGCCATCATTTATGAGGACTTTTTAGCTGTTCTGTAGGGATGCAAAGAGAAATTTTAAGACTTAAATAGCCATTGGATCATTTTCATGTGTTTGCTTGCTTTATTGCCTAGTCTTATTTGATATAAACATAAAAGGCAATAACTAAAAAAAAAGTAAATACACCAAAGTATCACTGTGATTGAGTAAAAAAAAAGACTTTCAGCTGGATATCATGGTACAATGTAAATCTAGAATAATTGCTTCACTGTTTTTCTTCACATGAAGTAACAAGAACAGATGGTACACAGTACTCACACAGGTAATTTTTGTAATGACGTCTTTATTACTGTCTTGTAGTGGTTTTAAAATCAACTATTATGTTTTGCTGCAGACTTTAGAAATTTAATTTTTTTTGTTTTATCTGTAAGTACAAATGGTTGGGTTTTTTTAAGTTCTGATGTTAGGATTAGTCTTTCTGGTACAGAAAACTTTTTAATTAAGATGCAAAACCAGATAAGCATAGCTAAGTGAAGTATTCTCAGTGTTGATACAAAGTACTTCAAAATATACCAAAACAATTCTAAACTCATCAGTATTGATATTAAATAAGTACCCAGGATCTTTCATGTGTAAGTCACTGGTTTTCAATTAGAAAAGCAATTGTCAATGAATATTTATTTGACTATGTAATCTGTTATAAGTAACACTGTGAGTCAGTAGTATTACAGTAGCTTGCTTTTAATAATTTATACCTTCATGTAAATGTAAGTATTTTTTTCCTGTTCTTGACTGTTCACAGATCAATATTATGCAAAGAAACTTATATTAGCTGGAAACCACATTAATACAGTAACATTGTTTTCACATCTTCCTTGTTTTCGTTGTTTTCCTTGTTTTCGTTTCAAGAGTTTTAAATTCACTAAGCTTATTTTTGGCCAGGAAGGTACAATGTGGAAGATAAGAGTGAGCTTTGACCGAAGAAGGAAAGATTAAAAAGCATGTGATTAGAAGAGCAGAATCACTATGAGCTGTGTAGAGAAATGGTCAAGATTGGTTGGTAGTCATACAATTTTTACCCGTGGTTTGTTTGTCGTAGTGATAAAAGATTCCATAAATAAGTTTATTTAGATTATTTTTTTTAAAGGGGCAAATCTCACAAAAAAATTCAGAATTGGTTTTGGTAATCTGAGCTTAGTTGTCCAACAGTAACAAGAAAAAAACAACAAGATGCTGACATATACATAACTTTAAAATATTTTTTTGTTTATATGCTAGGTCTTACAAATGCAAATCTGCATTTAAATGTATGATATACCTACAGCAGTCAAAGTGGCAGCACTTTAGCTAAAATTCTTAGTAAGACCCAATGTACATACAGATTTGAACTATTGAGGGAACAGTCTAAAATATTTTAACATCCTATGTTGGCTGATCTTACACTTGCATTACATTTGTACAGTATGTTAGCAGTTTTAAAGATACTTCTGTTTTCATATTTGCCACTTCATGTTGTCAGAGTAAGAAGTCATTGTGAAAGTTTGATTAAAAAACATGATGCTTTCAAATGCATATTGAAACTCTACTACTATGATTTCTTGTTTATGTTGCTTTTCTATAAAAATGCTTGACATCATGACTTGCATACATAGTGACAGGTTTTAGATCAATGAAAGAGAAAAAACAATTACACTGCAGATACATTAGAAACGTAAGTTTTTGCTATCACGTTTTGTTATCCGTAAGCAAGAAGACATGCTTAAACATAGGTGTATTTAAGAATGAGCTTGAAGGTCAGTAGTACCTTCACAGTTAAGAGAAATATTAATAGAAACTTCTTTTACCGTAGCTAATGTATAAAAGAAGCCACTTACCTTTTATATATTAAGAACTTCTGCTGATTTTCAAAACCGCTGGTGAAGACAGGAGGAGTAACATGCAAGTCCTCTTATTAGAAAGCCAAAGCACCAGCTGACACAGTACAATGCGCAGCAAGAGGAAGTTTCACTAGGGTTGTTGCAACTGTGTTTTCTGAAAATATATTTTTAACTAGCAAAACTCAGTTTGTTGAAAAGATCAATTTTGCTGTTAATTGGGACTTTGCTGGGAGAGGTTCTATAATAAAGTTTTCTCTGAGTTTCACTCTGAATTGGAGATTTTGGGGTTTTTCTCAGAAACTTTGTTTCTGGTGAGCAGTGTCAGTAACTTCCTTTTGGGATGATGATTTCGTTGGTACAGTCTGTCTTCTTTTTAATACTGTCATGGAAATTGTAGCACTTTTTAAATGTAGGGTAAAGAGAAATCAACACCACAGCAAAACTGTTTATTTTCTCCCATCTGCCTTCCTCCTTGCCTGGGGTTAGAAATTTGAGGTTGATATTTTTTTACTCAAAATGACAGTGCTAAGAGAATGCAAAAGTGCCCTAAGTGTGCATCTTAACAATTTCAATAAGGCAGAAGTGAAATACAATACTCAGAGATAATACCACCTAGCAATACTATTTTAAATAGGATGTAAGGGATTGAAAGTTACATTTATAAAATGAAAATTGAAAAATGGTTTGTAGAAGTCCTGACAAAAGGTAGCCTAAATTTAATGATCATCTCAAGAACATTGTCTTGACTTAACATTCTTCTTAGCATTTGAAATGAGAATTTCTATGTTAACTTTCTTAATATATCATCAGTTTAGGAATCAAGCTTTTGTGGGATTCTGCAGATTTCAGTTATATTTGTAAACAGACTATGGATTCTTACTTGAAGTGGCTTGTTCTTATACAACTGAAACTTTATAAAAGAAAACAACATGAGTGGTTACAGATGATGACTTTACAGGTAGTTAGACTGATCTTGTTGTAGCTCCTTTGCACTATTTTGATTTCCTAGTTTTGCAATTTAAGCAGTAATATATTCTCAAGAAGCAGCATAGAAATTTTATGTTCTTCCTTTTAAATAATATGGTTGAATGCAAAGGGAGGCTTTGAGTAAATGCAGGAAGTAATTCTATATCAAATGCAGTAGTTTGACTACGTGCATTAAATACTGAATTAGGTTCGAACAGATTTTTGTCTGTATGTTGCTTCCTCCTACACCAGTCAGTATCCATCCAAATTGTTGTATAATATTATTCCATTTTTATATGTTACACCCTACTCTTCTTAGTGAAAAGGCTGTGGAAAATCAAAGGTATGCATGGCTGTGCCTGGAATCCAGTTTAGAAACCTAAACAATTTCCTACCTCAGTTGAATATTTATTAGAAACATCACAGGGATGTTCCTTTTCTGCAGTTAGAAAGTGAACAGTGAATTCCATGATTAAGGCTCACAATAGTGTTTTATGTTCTCTGTATGAAGGATAAGATCTGACAAAGTGTATCATAGGCAGGATGTTTCCACTGGAGAATTGAAAAAGTGTAAGGCTTAAGGGTGAAAGGTAAAAAGGAAAAATCATCCCAGGTAAGAAATTATAGGCATTAATTTTCATCTCCATTTTACTGTGATTTCACTTTGTGTTCCTTTCGAGTTCTGTTAAGTCCTGAAAGGATTTTGCTGGGCCTGGGACAATTGAAAGGGAAGCCAATGAAGAAAGAGGAGTCTATGCCAGAAAAAAATGTACCTCAAATTTCAAAATTCTTTCCAAAAAAAACCCAAAAAATTTAAGTTCTATTTGCAAGTTTCTGAAAATAAGTTCTAAAATGCAAATCGTATTTCTCAAATAATATAATAATTTGTCTGGGTTTTTGTCTTTCCAGCCACACTGTGTACTGCTTGCCTCAAAAGAGAATTCAGCCCCAGTGAAACTTGGTGGCTTCGGGGTAGCAATTCAGTTAGGAGAGTCTGGGCTAGTTGCTGGAGGTAAGAAATTTTCCTTCAAAGTTATAAAATATTACGCATGTAGTACTGCAGAGTTCTGTTCTTCCGACACAACCTGGCCTGCAAAACAAGACCTCAAAAATAATCTTACCCTAGAGACTTTGTTAACATTTTAAATGCACACAGTTAAGGTAAATTGCTAGCAGAGCATAACATTGTTGTGCATACATATACTGAGTATTAAATCCCTCTGAATGTTACTCAACAGGAGCTTAGACTGGTTTGATCAATGTAAAATTGAAAAAAAAGCAAAGAGTTCTTCATTTTAATACAATCTTTGGCATAATTCTTCCTTGCTTGACAAAGCGAATCAAATAAAAATGCTGTCAGGATTGAAATGTATGTCAAAGCAATCGAGTGTGGACTTACTACAGCATCCTCACTGCTCCCCTATGTTTTTAGGCAATTTCTGTCAGAATGCTACGGTGTTTAAAAGCAAAATCTTACTAGTTTTCACATGTGACTCTTTTCTGTGTTTTAATATTCCTTGTAATTATTGCATAAGACATCGATATCTTGATACATATGTATATTTTTTGACTAAGTGTGTTTTGTTTTCTGTGGATTTTACTTCCTCTAGCTGCCTTCCATATTGTTCCAGACAATAGGGTTATGCTTTAGCAGCCCACACAGATGAAGACCCAATCAGTTTTCTGATGCTTTCATTGCCAGAGTAGGAGACCACAACAAAAGATTTTGTTAGTTTAATTTTTTTTTTCTTCAAAAAGAGTAACTTCCTCTCAGTACCATGCTTCTTCAAAAACTCAGATTTCCTAATCTAATTACTTAAAGGTCTGCATCAATTTGGCTTTTATATGCTCTTTAAAATAAAAAGCAAATCCAATATAAGCATACCAACAGCTTCCGTTCTCTTCCAGATATCACTAATACCCTGGAAATATCCAGGTATCTTACTACCTACAGGCCTGGATACATCTTTTCAAAGAAAATACCCATTCAGTTAAGCTGCTGTTGTTTCCTTAATAAAAAGGTCATTCCTTTCTTTACTTTTCCTGTGTTTCTCAAATTTTCTGTACTTTGATCACTGCTTTTTTTAGTGATAGTTCCTACACTTTTATGATTCCCTCATTTTTCTTCTTCATATTCTCACTGAGAAACTTTAACCATTACTTCTGTTTCAGCTACTCTTCTGGAGGTAGTCAGATACAGTGTCCTTTTTTTCAGGCTACTAGCTGTCTCACAAGAAATCGCCAGTTCAACTTGGAAAAAAAATCCTGCATTGTCCCCTAAATTTGTCATGTCCTTCCTTTCCTGTTACCATTCACAGTTTTGCAACACCACTCACCGTTCATGTGCTCAGCCTCCATGCAGTTATCAGTGCTGGTCTGGTCTTTCCTTTTCTGTGTAAAAATGTTCTCATTCCTTTCTGGTTCTGTTTGCAGTACTTACAGAAGCTTCTTTCTTAAGCGTCATCAGTATAATATTTCTCTGTATCTTTTGCCTCATCCATCTCAACTGCTGCCATATCAGTCTGCCTTCATGTTGGGTTTTTGTTGGGTTTTTTTTCCTCTCTCTCAACTACCATTTCCACTTTGTAGCCTTTCTGTTAGCACTTGTTACTTTCAGCTTCAAATTGCCCTTTGCTTTCAGGGATACCCAGAGTAATTCCACTTAATTTATATACCATGGAAGGTCTCAGTTCTACTACTTGTTTCAGGCTTTCTCCTTAGCAGACTCCTTATCTCTTTCTTCTCATCTTCCATGCCAGTCTTTATGCCACAAACTACGTCTGTTATCTGGCAATTCTTTTCCCTTCCAGAGTCCTACCTGAAGGCATATTACTAGACAGTCCCTTACACAGCACTTGCAAGATCTTGTTTCTTCAGCTTTACAGTATCACCCCATATGTGTTATATGAAAGTTAACAGTACTGTTTGAACTGGGCTATGTATTTCTTTTAAAACATTGCTTATCTACAGAGTTGTTTAAACGAGTTAGCCATATGCCCTAAGGATAAGTTTTGGTTGGTAATAATAATAAAAAATTACAGGCAGTACTTATTTCTCAATTGTCTCCTAAATTAAATAGAAATTCTCCTTATAGAGAAGTTTATAAGCAGTATAATAACCAACCTGTTCACTTTCACATTCTTTTTTCTAATTTTTAGTGGAAAAACTTTGATTCAGCTTAACATAGTCAATTATTTCCCTTTCAGCATGGCAATTCCTCCATTTGGTGGTTAACACATCAAAAAAGGAAGTTCTCTACTAAATAAAAGTTATTACAGCATTGATTCTCTTACTGACCCTAAAACTCCCTGTGCTTCTAGCCCATTTCAGTGCTCAGTGCACCTTAAAATTTTTACAATACTGAAAACACAGTCTTATATTTACAGCAAATGCAATACTTATTAAACTTTCTCTATCTAGATAATGTGTATTACCACAATACCCTAGTGGTATATACACATTATTAGTGTAAATCCCTATGTAGATGACCCTGGTGTTCAAGAAGAGATTCTTTTATGTTTCCTTATTTTATGTTGCTTGGAGTAGTTTATCTTTTAAATGAGAAACGGACAGCTTTCCTTTAGAAAAAGCTTGTCAACATTGAAAGTAATGTAACTGTAGTAAAGTTCAGCTGATAGAACCCTTCCCTTAATCTTGCATAAAACCCCAACCATTATGCAAAAGCTCTTCAATATCTATGATGGTCCCTCTCTTTTGGGGTAGTATTTTTCTTCTAAAATAAGAGTTGTTATATCTAAAATATCCAAGAGTTATCAGTATTCTAAAATTTTTGTCTTGTGTTCATGCATTTGCTTTTGTGCCATTTTGCTTACCTTTTGACATTGACACACCTGTGCCTGACAAGGCCAGGTTGTATGTAGCCCAGGAGAACACAAGTAGAAGGGAATTTTCTCCCTCAATGTCTTTGAAGCCTGCCTTCTAGGGTACAGCTTTTGCTTTGTTTGAGACAATGGAATTTTTTTAGTTTAACAAAAGACATCTTTTTTCCAGTGTGTGTAAATTGTAAAGTTAAACTAAGTCCCAGGTATTGAAAGTAGACCAGTCCCAATCTTTTGATGTAAGTCCAAAGATAGACTTGTGTTGTTTAGAAGGATTGTAACTGCAGTGTTCTTTTGACCAGACAGGGGATTATGGAACAAAAGTGTAAGGAAGCTCATCATAACAAGCTGTGACATCATACTAGATGTCATTAATGAAAATGTCTGTAGAATAGACTTTAGGAACATGACTATATTTTATCAGCTAACAACCCAGTGGAGTTTATTTTTAAGGGAATTTAATAATTAAGTAAGTACCAAAAAAAAAAAAAAAAGGATATAGCCATAACTCATTCTTCATAAGACCAGAAGGGAAATGCAAGGAAATACTTTTTGTTCCACTATGTTTGCCCATAAGCTACAATGCAATGAATAAGTAGCAGGTGTCATCATCTGAGTTACAGGAACTTGTTTTCATGAGCTACCATTCTCTGATGGTCTCTTCTTGTAGTTCTTATGATCAGAAGTGGAAAATTTTGCTACGTGTATTTCTTTGAAGCCTTGAAGTAGGTACTTTAAGATGCAGTTCTGGCAGTACACACAGTAGTTACAGATCATGATAATTTAAAAGTGAAGTCTTTTATGGAACAGGATGTAGACAGGAAACAGTCCATATTTGCATGGTTATGATGCAGCTGGAGTAGGGGAACGTCTGGGAAGTCAATGATTTAATAGAGCAATCTCACATTATGATGTCTATCTTCTTCTTGGACAATTTTTCTTTCAGAATGGTGGTATGAATTGTCACAATATTTTCTGAAATACGTGTGACATCAGATTTATCAGATATCAAATATCTTGGATGATAAATCTTGGAGTTTTTTAGCTAGTATATGGTATAAAAGTCTGAAAGAACAAAAGCCATTGAGTCCACAAGTGCTATTTCCTCCACTTAATCTACTTATTTTCTCCTGGTTTCAACTAGTGCAAAATAAGATAACTGTGTAGACCTAGGTTGTATCAGGTTCTATACTAACTGTCAAGTCTTATCTATGGATGGTTAACTGCTTTTCACTTTTTACCTTTAGTAGCAAAATGTCACAGGTACCGTGATGCTAATCCAATCCAGTATTGATTTTTATGTATTATTAGTTAGGTCCCCTAAGATGCTTCAGAATCCTATAGTATCTTCAGGTATCCTAACACAACCATCATCATCTTACTGGAAAATATCTTAAATGTTCTTAATCTTCATGAGCTAGCCTTTTAGACTTACTGCAAAAATAGCAAAGGAAGGTATTACCATAGATTTCCCTGCAAATAGACAATGGAATTTGGGGGTGGGGTGGATCTTTTAAGTTCTTTATTTTTGTTTTGTTCTCATCAATGTAGAAATGATCATAGGATTGTAGAATGGTTTGGGTTGGAAGGGACCTTTTAAAGGTCATCTAGTCCAACCCCCCTGCAGTGAGCAGGGACATCTTCAAGTAGACCAGGTTGCTCAGAGCCCCATCTAACCTGACCTTGAAAGTTTACAGGGATGGGGCATCTACCACCTCTCAGGGCAACCTATTCCAGTGTTTCACCAAACTGGATCTTCTTGATGGTTTCATAAACCCCAGTTTAAAAATAATATTTTTGAAATGTTATTTTTTCCTTTTCATCATCAGTGTCTGAATAATACAGCAAATCTTTCTTTTATTTTTCAAGGAGAGGTAAATGTTTGTAAGCTAAGTCCTACACTAGGATTCTTTCACTTAAATGGTAGTGTTTCTTTCGTCTGCAAAGCAAAAGCATTATTTCACTAATTTTTTTTCCCCTGAAAAATAAAAAAAATTAAGCCTATTCCTAAGCTTTGCCTCTGATAGACTTGGTTTTATTTAAAAGATACAACTGTGGCTTACTGTCTCTCAGAAATTCCACTTTACATCTGAGTCAATTTGAGAGTGCTTACAGGAGGCTAACATGTTTAAAAATCAATTTAGGTTTACTTACTCCATCATAGTTTTATGGCTGAAAAGGCCATTGAATCAATTATTGTAATTTGTCTAGTTAACATGATCTTTGCCTTGTTCGTTTACTGGACACTAATATCCAGTTGTCCACTGATGCATCTTTTAAAATACATTTTCTTCAGATAGTCTTCTGTGCTGAAGCTGAATTGCCTTTTTTTTTTTTT
>VXBL01003720.1:95435-125832 GCA_013400195.1 Aramus guarauna
TTTTTAAATCTATTCATCTTCTCTGTACACCTGCTTTAAACATCTCTATTGTCTGGAGTAATGTGGAAAGGAATTAAAAGTAGTAAAGTATTGACCAATCTGATCTGTCGTGTATGATTCTTCGATTCCTTCCACATTATTCTGGACATCCCACTCTTTTAGAAACTCCTTAATTTATGAACATATTTCTTATTACACTATTATGAGAGGTCAGATGGTGATGTTTATTAGTACCTCACATTTTTTTCCTAAAAATTATTTGTTCCAGTTGTTTCCTTATACATCGTTCAGATACTACTGCTGTTGAAAGACTCTCCTTCTGATATCTTGGTCATCAATCCCCTGCCTTAGGGATGACAAAATCTGATTGGGTCTCTGTATATGCTCTTCTTCTTGTGGAAAGCATAGCCCTATTGTCTGGAATAATATGGAAAGAGTCATAGAAACTAAATTATCAAAGGTAAGTCAAAATTTATCTTTAGTGCTTGTGAATGATATCAGATTGACAGCACCTGAAGACTGAAGCTCTCTGTTTATCCACAGGAAAAAATCAGCAAAATTAGCAATTTTATAAATTTCCAGACTACCAACATGCCTCAAAACTGGCTGATAAGAAAACTTACCTCTAGAAATAAATGTCTGATGTCTGTATCTATTCAGGCATCAAGTGCTTCCTAAGTCAGCAAACGCTTTAATATAGTCATTTGTTTACAATGAATTGGATGGAGGCAAGTATCACATTGAATACATACCACTGCTGAGTCTTCATATAGTGATGATTTTCAGTTAATGCTACTCCAGAACAGATAAAAAAACCTAGAAGCACATAGACAGAAAACCAATTCCAGTCTTCCATATGATTTCTTCTCACATACAGATACAAATGAAAATCATGTGTTATGCATGCATGCAATATTTATTTAAATAAAATAATGTTATTTTTTTCACGGGCAGTCATTCGAATATATCCATGAGTGTTCTTATATCTTGAAGAATAAAAGAGCTGTAGAAGGCAGGAGTTATCTAGTAAAGGGAGAAAAATGCCTTTGCTTACTGTTCTTTCTCACACTGTCTACAAAAACCTCTTCCCAAAACACCAGAGAAAATTAAAAAGCTTCTAAAATATTTTATAATAATTGAACTGTTGAGAACAATTTTGAAATGGACATGTTTAGAAGGCAAATTTTCTACTAGATAATTTTCAGCAGAAGTGATACTTGATCTAAAGAGCAGTGAGGATCCATGATTTTAGAGAACTTTGCTGTCTATAGACTTTGTTTATCCTGTTACTGATATTCACCTTACAGTTCTTGTGGTTGCGACACAGGAAAAATTCCTCTCTCTGTAAGTTCATCTGTGCACTCCACTCATTTTGCTGAGCTAAGTGCTGCTCAGAAGTGCAGCTCAGCAGTCCTTGCTCAGGTCAGGTTTTAGAATAACCTCAAAATCATAATTTGCTCCTTTGATGAAGGAAGTGAAGTGGTTAGTTGTCTGAGGGTGACCGCTGCCCCAGAAATTGCTTTAGCCTTTGTAAGTTTCTGATACATACATACACACACATATATATGCATTTTTGAACCACTTTTAACTGGACAGTTCAGTCTCAACCAATTAAGTTTCTGTTTGTTCTGGGTTTGCTTTTTCATGGAGATGAAATTGTGATTTCCACCACCATCACTGCCCTCTGTCCAAAGTATCAGAATCATGCAATCTGCACTAAAAAGGCTACAAACCCAAATAATTCTGTAATTATTTTCACTAATTATAATCTAAAATCAGTGATAAATGGCAGGATTTTGTTAAGTTAGCCTAGCCTTCTTTCTCATTTAATTTGTATTTATGGAGTTCTCATTTTAAATTTAAAAAGTGAGTATTAAGGTTTATTAGTACTGATGTTTCAGCATGCTATTAAGTAGCATCCATTTTTCCTTTAGTTTATAGCAGCAGTCTGTTGGGGGTCTTAAATAGCTGTGTAGAATGTTACCTCTATACTGAAATAGTCTAGTCCTTCAGCTTAACATCAAGCAGTTCATTCAAGTGGATTTTTATGGTGTACTGGTTTTGAACCAGGGCATCAAAGGTCCAGTTTTTCCACCTCTAATCAAAGTTCTTTAACTTCCAAAGGAGGAGAAAGACAAGTTGGGATGATGCTCAGAGAGGGACAGTGGTGTTTAACCGTAACTTCTGACAGTTTGTCTGTAAGAGCTCTTGAGTATTAAGTAAGCACGCAGCCTCACATCCTGATGGTGATGTCACCAGATAAAGCAAAATAGGAACCTTGAAGAGGCTATAATTTGTCTGTTGTTGCATTGAACCTAAGAAATAAACCTCAAGAAGCTTGTTCTGTTAGAAAAGAAGGCATCTGTGGAAAAAAATTATAATATGATGAAGGTCATTGGTAATGAACAGAGTGCTGGCAGTGGATGGCTGCTGCATAAGAAATGCCTGCACATTATGTTTTGTCTGCAGTTTTGATAAGCATAGTGTTGCAAGTTACTACTTGGTGATATTTAATAATTCTGTTTTTGCAAAGTAATATTAATTTGGAACATTATTTGCTGAAGGGGAGAAGGAAGCAAAAATGCAGTTTTGATACTCTCTTGACTCTGTAGGTTACTTACTTTATATAGCCCATGATGAAATCATGTAAGGTGATGTTTGAAAACTGAAAATAAAAGAAACAAGCTGTATCTCTGGAGGAAGACTAATCTTATTTTTCCTCATTTAATCAGTATTCTATATGTTAATACCAGCATAACCACATGTGGTGAGTTGACCTTGGCTAAGGGCCAAACTCCCACCAGCTGCTCACTCCCTCCCCCTCCTCAACAAAGCAGGAGGAGAAAATAGGACAAAATCACTAATGAGTCAAGGTAAATACATGCAAACTGCTCACCAGTTACCATCACAGGTAAAACAGAGTTGACTTGAGGAAACCCAGCATAATTTGTTGCCAATTCAAATAAATTTGAGGAGTGGGAAACAAAGACAAAAATGAATACACCACCTCCCTTCCTCCCTTTCCCAGGCTCAACTTCACTGCTTCGCTCCTGACTCCCTTACCCCGCAGCCCCGAGCGGTGCAGAGGGATGGGGAATGGGGGGCTGTGGTCCATCCATAACAGCCTCTCTCTGCCATGCCTTCCTCCTCACACTTTTCTTCTTCTCCAGTGTGGGTCCTCCCATGGGCTGCAGCCCTTCAGGACAAGCCTGCTCCTGCGTGGGTCCTCCACAGGCTGCAGTTCCTTCAGGGAATACCTGCCCCAGCATGGGATCCTCCATGGGCCGCAGGGTAGAAACCTGCTCTGGTATGGGGTCCTCCAGGGGCCGCAGGGGTGTACGTGCTCCACCGTGGCCTCTCCAGGCGCTGCAGGGGCATCTCTGCTGGAGCTACTGGAGCAGCTCTTCCTCTTCCTCCTGCTCTCACCTCAGTGCTCACCAGCTCTTTCTCACACTTCTTCCTGTGCTCCTCGCTGCTGGGCAATGTTTTTCCCTTTCTTACACGGGCTTACCCTGAGGCACCATCATCCTGGCTGCTGGGCTCAGTTGTGCCCTGCTCTGGGTCCATTTGAACGCTCTGTGTCTGGCACGGGGCAGCCCCAGCCTCTCTTCACAGAGACCACCCCACTGCCAGCACCTGGACACCTAAACACCTACACCCAGTAACACTACTGTATTGCTTATGTCGCATCTGTTGCTGCTCAATAGGCTATTTTACACCATAGGACAAAGTGTAGGATGGGTAACCGTTTGCAAGGACACATTTTCCTCAGAACAAGATCGTCCTTCACTGTACTGCAAATGCCCAGCAGACTTAAATGCATTGGCAAAAAACCCAACCACAAAAAACAAAACCCACAGCTTTAGGTCTACTTATAGCACATAGTCATTTTTTTACCATGTTGTCTCTGCAATAGTTTACTTAAAGCACAGAGAAGGTCCTGAGCTGGGAGGAGTGGCACATAATTACTGGAAATACACATTAAATCACCTTAGGTATCATTTGATACATGGGATTCTTAGTTTCATTAACTACTTGATCCCAAGGATTGTATATCTCCCTGAAGTTTGATGCCTCTTTTAAATAGCTTTGTTAGTCCTTGTGACATCTTGTCTTCTGGTGATTTCTGCTGCTTGTCTTTTGAATAATCACTTTTCTCTAGACTTCCCAGATTTCATAACTGCAATTAGAAAGTCTGGTAGGAAGGCAGAATCTTCACAGTATATATGATTTTCCATTCATATTGATAAAAAAAGATTGGAACGAACTTTATTACTGCAAATGTTATTTTCAATGTGTAAGAAAGGTTACACCTGCTCCAAAATTGCAAATGGTTCCTCTGCACCCAAATGCCAGGAAGCTTACCACTGTGATAAACAGGATTTGGGTACACCAGCCTGATCTGTGGTCTTGCACGACGTCTTCTGTGCTGAAATTTCCAGACTGCGGTATGCATACCACTAATGTCACATGAGCAGTCTAACTGATGTACAAATACAGTTTGAACAGGCAGGTGTTTCTGCTTCTGTACATGCAGAACCCAATACAGAGCTGGAAATGCTGATGTTTTTGCTCTCACAAATGATAGCATTTTAGGGGAAAATTAGTTAGGAAACGCATATAGATAGAGATTTGCAGGCACATGAGACAAAAAAAAAAAAGGGCAAAAACCCCCAGAGTTCTCAGCAACTTGTGCACAGTGGATTTATATACTTTCCATTTTCCTTCTCTGTCACCCAGCATCTGAAAGAGGGTGATTTAGGGTCATCTAAGGAGCTAATTCTTCCCCTCGTACTTGTGAACTTGAAGATTTGACTTTGAGGTTTCTCAGTTAGGCTAAAAGTTACATCATAAGCCTATAAATTGTGTATAACCAACAATAAGAATTAGTAGTCTTTCCTTGTATCTGCCTCTGTCTTTCTCTGTCCAGAGTAAATATCCTTCCTCTTCCCCCAGTGTTCTGAGGGACGGACTTGCAGCATCTTGCTGTTTTATTCTCTTTTAGCCTGGGAAGGAACTACCCCTTTGCTATGCCATCAGTCTAGACTGCATGGACTTTTTAAGACGCTGACCTAGCTTAGAGGTGAGGTAGCGTTCCTTTGTCACAGGCAGATTCCTGACATTTGTTGGGCAGAGGGTTTGCCTCATAAACTGGGAATTAAAAGGTTCAACACAAGCCAGGTGAAGAAGTTTGACAATGGTGGTGTTTCTCCTTAAGAATAGTGTGGTGAAAAAGCTACCATCTTTCTGTCAATTTTTTAATCCTTGTAGATGCAAAAAGGAGTGAGCAGAGACTAGTTAACAGCGCGTGGTTAGATTGTATTCCTGCATTAGGTGGTATAAACGAAGGATGGTCTTTACTGAGTAAGCTACTGCCAGGTAGTCTCCTAGGTGTTTGTTGCCAGTGCTGTGACTTGGCTAACTCACATTCCAACGGTGTGCGGGTAGGATAGTCTAGCAAGAGTCTCTTTGCCAGACAAGACTGAATTAAATACGCGCTGTGCAAACGTCTCGGATTCTCTAGGCTGCGCTGTAAACTCTCCTAGCCAGCACAGAGGTGCTGCAAGCCTTGAATGGAGCCTCTGAAGCCCACTGTAGTATCAGTGAGCAAGAATAATTTATGAGGTTACGAGTGGTAACGCTTTGCTGTTTACAGTTGTGGGTTTTCTTCTTCTGTCATTACACGGTGGAACCAGGGTAGTTCAAAGACTTACAGCATTTGTCAGTGTCAGTGGTGCCCCTGAGCATTCAAAGCTTCATTCTTGCAAATCCATTGCAGTGGAAACAAACCTCTTTACACTGGGAAACATGTCTAGGGAGAGGTAAAATGTTTGTTGCTTTCATTTGGCTTAATGTGTTACATAGAAATTGAATGAAGTCATTCTAATTGGTTTACCTACTCAAAAGATTAGTTGGTACTAAATATGTTTTGTTTCTGTGGGTGTACATTCATTACCAATCCAAAATCTGTTCTGTCCCAGAACCATTACTGTGTGGCACTCATTGAAAGCACTCTGCAAAACAAATCATCATTATCTCTTTATCTGCAGTAAGCTATTGCCTACTTCAAAGAAATGAACAATGCGTTTGCTAGCGGTTTGTGTTCTCATTGGCAGTTTTAGTAGACTGGCTAAGGTTTGGGCAGAGCATCAGACCAAACTATGCCCTTGCCAATTACAGGCAGTTTTTTCCAAGTAAGCAGTGTAGACTAGAACTCTACAGTATCTTCGTACGTGCTCTCTGGATAAATAATTCCTCTTTCAAAGGTTGTCCAAATTGATATTTTTACTTTTATGTGGCATGTTTCACTGAAGAATTGTAGTGCTCTTATATAAGTCTGATTTCACAGTCTGCAGGGTAGGATGAAATATTCCTCAATTTATAGAAGTATAAATCAAGCAAAAGAGAAACTGCTGATTTGTCTTACTGGATATATTTAATAAATACTAAACTTTAATAAAAAAAGCATTATGTTAAAAGTTTAACTGATGAGCAAAACTTAGTAAGACTGTTTTAGTTTAATGCAGTGATATTCTTCATTTCTGTGTTTGACACACATCACTTTGACTTAATCTTGTTTTTATTTCCATTTAGGACGTGTAGGAACACCTCATTTTATGGCCCCAGAAGTGGTAAAAAGGGAACCTTACGGGAAGCCTGTAGATGTTTGGGGTTGTGGCGTGATCCTTTTTATCCTGCTAAGTGGTTGTTTGCCTTTTTATGGAACCAAGGAAAGATTATTTGAAGGCATTATTAAAGGAAAATACAAGGTAAATAACAGTATACCCGAGCCCTTTTCTAGTGAGATGAGCTCTGCTGGTAAAATTTCTGAAAGTTGATTTTTTTTATTTAGCCTGCTTTGAATTTGAAGCTTGCAGAAATCTGTCTGTGTTGCACAAGAAGAGAGATGTTTTTTTTCTCTCCAGTCTGTCTTGTTCCTGCTGTGTTTTGAATCAGTGGTAGGAATTAGAATACGGAAATATTTACTTAGATGAAATAATAAATGGGTGCAACAACTAGCCCCTAATTGTACATTGAGCTCAGTAGAATTACATAAGGCTTAGCTGTGAAGTCTAACATACTGTACGTTACCTTAGGTTTAAGGATCATTTAAACTTTTTAATCAACTAAAAGAACTATCATAAAGGCTGGTCACAATATTGCCTTGATTTAAAACAAAATGCGTGTTACTGTAAAGGTGTAGGTATGCTTTTTTCTTTTTAGTACACTATGTAGTAAAGTGCAGCTGATGACTCAAAAGGAGCCACTTGCAACTGAAAGCAAATCAGTGTGCATGCATGATAAGCATGTTTGACAACATAAGCATCCTAGAGCCAGTATGGAGACAAATTTAAAGCTTCAACTTCACTATTTTTCTGGTTTTGTCGAGATCAGTTTCGTTCTACTTTGCAACCAAGGTCATACATGAGCTGTGTATTAGCGAATTAAAAGTAGAAACTGTCTGATAGTCTGTAATATGGTTTAGGACATATTTTATTATATGAACTTAACAGTAGTCTGCTAACATGTGACAGCAGTAGTACTGCACTTAGTCAGGAGCACGTTTGTCATTTTTTGTATTTTGTGTTCCTAGAAACAGCAGGATTTCTTCATGGCGCTAGTTTTGGGAATGCACAGACTGATATATGTTCCAGTTTCACTTTGTGGAAGATTTCTTTATGGAATCTCTTAAGCATCTAAAATCTTCTGGAAGCATACAAGTTAACTTTTCTTTGTTTAAAAAAAATTATGGGCAGCACATTGTGTCTTCTCAGTTCCTTTTCTGTTCCTGTTTCCACAATAATATGTCTATTCAGTGAAAATAATATAAGGATTTCAAAACAGTCTTGCTGCGAATTTGCAATTACCTTCATTTCATTAGAGTTGAAAAAGTAATGACAAATCACAGCTATAAATGTGCATTTCGTAGCCAGATAATGTTCCTGAGTGCTCCAATTTAAAGCAATCATTTTTCGTAAGGACTGATTTTAAATAAAATGGACCTTTTTAAATGAACAGATTATAACATTGAAAAGAATCTGGCTATCATTTTGAATTTTCATTTAATACCTTGTAAAATTAGCAGTGTACCATCTAAATAAAACTTAAGTTCTTCATAAATTAAAAAAAATACTAGAAATAGCTTAAGGATACAATCCTTTATCACAGAAAGCGTTTTCTTACTTTAGTGTGGGGGTTTTGGGTGTCCATCATCTTGACTAGTTGGACACAAACTTGCATATGCACAAGATGAAAATATATTCTAAATCATCCTTCACATTGTTCTCTCCTAAAGACACAGTTCTGCTCTAAAAATGCTGCAATTGCTTGTATTGTTGATCACACATCAGTATGCTTTCCTACTTGAGTGGCTGAAGATGCTGAACTGTTGTAAGGTTGAAAGGAGTTTATTGGTAAGAGCCATTGTCCATGATACCAGTGGCCCAGGACCAGAGTAGTTCACAACAGGCATTGGCTGACTCCCATCTTACTAAGCATCACTGACATAAAATTGTGGGTCGATACAGAGAGTCTGTCATGCCATTCCTTATATTGATTTCAGGAGATTTAATTTCTGCGTTTATCATATGCATAGTTAACTGTCAGGCAAAGCCAAATTATTTTTTTCTTTTTTGAGTGAAGGGTCACTTTTATCTGAACAAAATGTAGCATAGGTAAAAAATTATACTGTAATTATAACATGATCCCAAGGATATGTCAGCAGTTATGTGATACAGTGCTCACTGTTTTCAGTTTTTTATGCCATTTCAATAGCAGCTAATGTACACTAATGAACTAAGGTTCTTTTCTATATTCTTATTACTAATTTAATTTCTTTTTTCTTGCTTGTAATCAGATGAATCCTAGGCAATGGAGCCATATTTCTGAAAGTGCCAAAGATCTGGTACGCCGCATGCTTATGCTGGATCCAGCAGAAAGGATAACAGTATATGAAGCACTGAATCATCCCTGGTTAAAGGTAGTGAAAGCAGCTGTTTACATACCAGTTTCCTCTTCAAGGAAGAAAAAAATTTTTTTCTTTGAACTTTTCAGAGTAGATGTGACATTGTACAAAATGTGTGATAATAAGCTTTACATGCTTTCTAAGATTAGAGCCTGAGATTTTGATAATTGCCAGGCTTGAAGTCTTGCTTAACAGCAAAAGCAAACTCACTTGGGCATCTTGGGCAGCATCAGAGTATAGGGAGTAAGGCTGCGTAGAATAAAGCGTGAAGAAGGTATTCATCTGTCTGTCTGTGCCTCTCAAACTCCGGAAGAGTAATTTCTGACCTCTTTGCTCAGTCATATCAAGTCCTCTTTCCTATTACGCACATAGCCATGCAGTTTATTGCAGTACATTATGCTACTTAACTGTGCTGCTCTCTTACATTAGATTCCTGAAATATCCCACCAGAGTGAAGGAAGTATGTAGCGGTGTGTTGCTCAAAAGTCACAGTAACTACATAATTTTATGTGGCATCTGGTAATCAAATCATTTTTTCAGTGGTGGCAGAATTTACAACACAGTTTGAGCCAGTGGAAGAATAGTTGCTGGACAATCAATGTTAGCAACAGGAGCAGCAGAAATTACACCTAGCTTCTCAGCAGTCCCATTAATAGGCTGTGCTAAACATCAGAGTCAGAGAATGATGGGTGTGTTGCAGATCTAAAAGGTGGCAAGTACTCATTCAGAGCATTGTGTTTGCTTTGGCAGAAGTTGATGAATTAACTATTTGTCTTTGTTATCCTCTATTTCTTTTCTGTAGTGTGGAACCATGGTAAAGAGAGTCATAATATCATTAACTTAAATAAGGCACTTATTTGGAAAGGATGCTCTTCTGGTGTCTGTTCCTGGACTGTTTATAGGTTCTATATGAGACAAATATTGACACCAAAAAAAACCACAAGAAAAGACCTGGGAAGCACAGACTCATATGTTCTTCTTCTCCCTTCAAGTGAATGGTCTAACTAGTAGTGAACAGTATCATTCTTCCACTTCTCTGCTCTCTTTCTGGCTCTGGCTCTTCTATTCCCAGTTGCAGAATGGTCTGTCTTATAAAAGAAGGGCAGGAGTGTGTGCCTCTCGGGAATAACAGTGGTTAAGGCAGTCTTCTGAATATTGGGAAAATGTGGGTTCAAACCTTTCCACTCAAAAGGAGCCAAAGTTCTGTCTGTTCATCTGGGGCATACATAGTACATCAAATATTTCAAAGAGCATAGGAATGGACACCACGTTTGGGAATCCCAAATGATCGTACTCCGGTGACTGAGGCTGTGGTAAACACAAGGGATCTGGTTTTACCTGCTTGTAATTTGACTTTTTCCCCTCACTTTCTGAGCTTACCCACACGTAAATGCCAAGGCAAGGGGGTTTTGATAGTTATTTTGACAGAAAACATAGCCATTTTTGTTGTTTGAGCAACTAAGCTGATTAAGCTTTTTAAAAAGATAATTCTGTAATGCAGATGTGCAAGTTCTGCCTGTATAGTATAGCGCTTTTGATGTCTCTAGTCTCTTTCTGATCTTCCCGTTACTTGTTGAAAGACAAAGCAAAGAGAAAGAAGATTTGGTTTGAGAGAACTTTGTTTCCAAGCTTAGGCCAGCATTCTATCAGTCATTCTATCAGTATTTTTGCCTAAGATAAACTGCCTTCCCTGCTGACTCAGGATTTTCTTCTAAACCATTTATAGATAGCAGCCAAATAGAGCGTGAGACAGAGACATCTTTAGTGCTGTAAAGAGACTGAATGACTTCTGCCAGTGATTTCACTCTGATTCAGGAGATGCAGGTGTTAAACATTTACATTAAATTAATAAGAGTACGTAGCTTCTGTGATGATTTGGAGCAGGGAAAGAAAGTAGTCAGCTGCTGCAAGTTCTGCCCCCACTGTCCACTGTTCATTGGCAAATTTTTCATCTGCATCTCCAGCTGAGAATTGTTCCTATAAGCTAGTACCTGGTGTCACCAGCCATCGAGGTGGCACTTCCTACTCTGTTGGAAACATACCCGTCTCCCAAGCTTACCTGAAGTATCCCTTAAAAGCGTGCGTGAACACATTGCTTCACTGGGATTTGTGAATCCCGAAAAGCGGAACTACTTTGTGCTTGCCACCTTCAAAGTTCAATGCGAGCCACAGACCGACTAACAACACAACAGTAAACCAGAACACTAGGTCTTACTACAAAGTGGGAAACAAAATTACAAAAAGAAAACATCCCTGGCCCAAGTTCAGAATTCTTTCAAAATATTTTAATCCCCCTCAGTTTCTTGAAGTTCTCCTTAAGTTGCAACAAATCCTCATTCTTTTTAGGATACGTATTAGCTGGAACATTTCTGCTCTAGCTTCTTAATGTCTAGAGAATACTAAGAGTTTGTATTTAATCTTTCTTTTGTTTTGTTTTTTCTGGGTTTTTTAAGGAGAGAGATCGCTATGCATACAAGATTCATCTTCCAGAAACAGTAGAACAGTTGAGAAAATTCAATGCAAGACGAAAACTAAAGGTAAAATGAATGTAGTGTTAAAATATAATTACGTAACTTGAATTTTGTGTGATACTTCATTCATTTTAAAAGTGCTAAGAGAAATCTATGCTCTGAAGATGGCAATAAAATAAAAAGTTGAAACAGGCCTTCACAGTTGTTTATTGCAATAATGTCTTGTTACGGCTATTCGGCGTCTATTTAGTGCATAGTTTTCCAATAAATTTCAGGGCAAATTGTTTGGTTTCAGCCGAGGTGTGTATGAGGTCTTCATCTTAAATTAATTCAGTAATTCTATGTAATATGAATTACTGAAGAGGAGAGGATAGTACAATGCCTTCTGTTATTATCGTATTATGTTTATAATAATAGGCAGATAATAATGTTTTAATGTGTCTTTTCAAGAAGAGCAAAGAAGTATTCCTCAGTTTATCCCCTTTATGTTTAGCTATACACAAGATTATTTCTCAGCCATATTGAAAACAATGTTAACATTTTAGCCCAAAGCAACGTGGTTTCCCTTCAGTTCCTATCTCGGAAAGTTTAACTGAAACATTTTTAAATTTACTGAAAGGTTGAGAAAATGTTAACAGAAACATGCAGCATTACAATTCATGAGGTTTTTTCATAATTTGTAATGAAACACAGAATCAGATATACCCGCTGGGTTGCTGCTTCGCAAAAGTTTAATGTAGCTGCAAAAACTGATGATTAGGATATAACAGTTGCCATAGTTAGTGATAAACAGCACTTTCTCTTAGGTGGTTTGTATGTCCAGGTAATGCTTTTCTTGAAATGTTAGCTAGAACATTTTAGAATATGACCTGTTTCCCTGCTCTAGATGCAGTTTCAGGTTTTTCCCAGATTTCTTCCTGTGGAGGCTGCTATATTTAGTCTCCTGATACCTTTTATACCTGTGCTATTTGTTTTCTACCATTTTATCCAAAACACTCTTGTGCAGAATGTTTCCTGAAATTCTTTGTTGACCTTTTTGGCTACTGCCACAACTGTAAGACATTAAAAACTGAGTGGTTAAACTGAACAAGTAAATACATGTCAGAGCAAATAACCATTTTTCTGGCTTTGTACCTTCCCACGTAACACTCATTCTGGGAGTCTGAGATTATTACAATTTCATATAGATATATTATGGATGTCAAATATCTTAGTGCTGTCGATATCAGATTCTGACAATTTCTCAAATAACAACGCATTATGTTGCTTTAAAGAGGGGATTTTTATACTTGCTAAGCCACTGGGCAAGTATAGGCAAGAGGGAAAGAGAAATAAATTACTTTGTTTACATTGTACTATGGGCATGTATGCCTCACAATTATTTTTAAATGTTTTCCCATGAAGACTTGTTCTCATGAATCCCCTTGCAAAGAATCTATTTACTGTATATTAGAGTAGAATATGACTGGCTTTTCTGTTAGATATGGCCACTGGTAACGGTGAACCAGAGCTGAAGACTATAAAATTCATTTAGTCTTCAGTGAGAGAAGGTCAATACCCGAGACCTTGGGTGATTGAGTGATCCAAGGTGTCTGGAAATGTTTCATTATCCTTCTGTGTGTAATTTAGACTTTGTGGGTATTTTTATTCAGGGGGCAGTACTAGCAGCTGTGTCAAGCCACAAATTCAACTCCTTCTATGGTGACCCCCCTGAAGAGCTGCCAGACTTCTCTGAAGACCCTACCTCCTCAGGTATTTTAACAGAATGTATATTTACTGCAGTCAACCTGTCTTAATTCTATACTGACTATTGTACCAAGTATTTACTAATTTCTCGTGATTTCATGAAGGTGCATATTAAGTTAAAGTTTAAATGTGAAAACATAAATAATTTTCAGTCATAATGGTGTTGGTGACTAGAGAAAATGAAGATAAAATCTCTGCACAGTTCTAAGTTTCTCCAGAAATTCTGTCTGATTTTTTTACTTGTCATATGTACATTTGATTACAAATAGTGCTATAACCTCATATTTCTCTTTATATTACTTGAGTGTAAAAGCTTATTGAAATTTTGTCTTGAATTCTTAGGCAGGAGCAAGGCTCTCACACCTTACTAATAGTTACTTATAAAAAGAAACCATTGTGTACCAGAGTTTCTTGACCTCCTGTTTTAGAGAACAGTATGATTAACATGTCTCCTCTTTAAAGCACGCTGGACAGTATTTCTGATACCGTAACCCATACCCCCAAATCTTCAGAGAGAGACAATATATGTACTTCAAGGACCTCCCGACATACTTCAAAGGTGAAGAGAATACCTTTGCTGTGCTGTGAGCTTGTAGCTGGGCCACAGGCAGGACAGTGATCTCACTCCAAGCAGTCCATCTGTCCTCAGCCCATATTCAGGAATTTAAATAATGTGGCAGTCCCTATACTAACACAGCCCTGTCATAGTTACGGATCTTAATTTTGGCATAGCATTACTCACAACATCTGCAGTGCAAAAGTCTGGGTTGGTCTGTCTGACCTAAAATTAGGATTTAGGATCAAGTTAAATTAACTTTTAAGAAAAATCTAAGGCCGATAGGATTCTCTCTTTTATTTTTCTCAACAACTTAATAGTACTGGCAGAATGTTTTAGCTATACACTGGCTTTACTAAAAGACATTTCAGGAACTTAATTACATGTGCTGAACTGCTGTGTGATAATTCTCTTTCCCAATATTTTTATAGGTGAGAAAATTACTTATTGGTTGCATATGTTAAGTGTTGCTTTTCTGCTCCTTCATATGAGGAAGTAATTTTTATAAATTATTTCAATGTCATTAATACAGGAATTGGGGGCAATTTTTTTTTGTTTAAATTCTTAAATTTCACTTCTTGGAATTCGAGTTTGAGTACTTAGATTAAAAGATTACTTTGTGCTTAAAGATGCACGCTGCTCGTAATTTCCATAGAAGTGGATGGGAATCTCAGATCATTTATCGCACATGGATAATCACGGCTTCATGGCTTAACTTCAGGCAGCCAGTCTTTGAATACTTGATGTACTTATAAGTAAGGAACCATATCTTCTTTTAAAGAAAGAATAACTTGGTTTTACTTCACCCAGAATTACTTACAGTGCTTTAATGTTTGTTTCCAGCTACTTCCCCCATTTCAGTAAAATGAATAGGCCACCAGCACAATTGGCAGTGGCAGCTTTCCTAATCTAAAAACTGCAGTTCCTCTTTCCAGTCTCACATCAACAGGACATGTGTCTTCCTCATAGGATGATGCAATTGCAGATATCAGTATACAGCAAAGATATAAGTTCTGTTTTTTTGTGCTCACAGAATACATGAATCCAGTACACATGTAATTTCTACAGAATATCTGAGCTGGATCCACTGTCAGCTTGTGTTCATCTCTGAAATAACTGAAATGATAGCTTGAATTTCTCAGGAAAGCATAGTTATTTTCTAAAATAACATTGTTGATCTCACTGATGGGAGATCATGGTGATCAGGAAACCGTACTAAGTGAGTAGTTTTCATAATGTTTCCCTGACTGGCTACATTAGCTGATAAAATATTTAATATCTCAGGATAAACAGAAGCTTGCAAGAAAAGATATGCCACTGTCAGCTTCTGAAATTGCTTGATACAGAAATCTATTTTGTTTCCTCTTCAGACATACACTAATAAAGTTTTCAAATATTTCTAGCTTGTAAAGATGAGCTCTTGTCATGATTCTAAACGGGACTAGTTGATAGAAATTAGACATCAAACTCTTGAATTGCAGTAGAAACTTGACTATCTTAAGGTTATTTAAGTTTCTTTCCTAACATCTCATAATGTTATTCCAGATCATAAACTCTAATGAAGACCGTTTAATATCTTAAATGTTGCTGCCTGTTTAATCCTCCCATTAAATTTCGTGAAGCTTACCATTAAAATTAAATTATTTGTCAGAAATGGGCAAATGTGAAACTCTTACTGAGATAAAAATGCAGAAATGTAAATGCTTATTAGGTTATGCAAATTGTATATCCTGTCCTCCTCCAGGTCTTTCTAAACACTGAAACAGAAAATTTCAGTTCTGTATTTTTTTTTTTTTATTAATCTAGACGTGTTCTTCCTCAGAGTTCAGTGGACCTGGCATTGCTGGACTCTTTGAGCATCTTCTTGTACTACCAGAGTAATAGCCTGGGATATGAAGGCACTATAGGTAGCAAGTCAAATGACTTTCTTAGATGCAGAGTCACAAAAGATAGTCTTGTCAGAGAGCTTTCCAATGAAGGTCAGCAAATTGCATAACTAAATGAGATGGAAGGGAACACAGATACGTTTAATTTAAAGTCTGCCTGGGATTTTTCTTTACACATCTTCCTTTCATTCATACAGAAAGTGTTTATTTCTGGTTCCCACAGCTTGTTCTGGGTAATCTATTTCCTCTTTTGTCAGCAAATGTCCTCTGAAGGATTTGTCTTAATCCCACTGTCATTCTTTTGGTAACAAGGCAGAAATCAGTCTTGCTGAATTGTGAGAGAGTATGATAAAGGCTTTTAAAATGTTTTGAAAAAATAGGTAAATATTTAGTAAAGGAAAATATTACTTTACTGCTGATAGGCTGTGTTCAGTAACTTCTTTAGTAAAGCCATTAAACAGCTGCAAGGACGTGTCTTGCCAGTGTGTTTTGCTAGAATATAAAATGTTTGACTTCCAGGTTGCCTGTCTTGGAGACACTAAAATGTCAATTTCCCAAGGCAGTGACTGTTTTGGATATTTTTAATATGCTGAAACAAATATAAATCAGAAGTTAGCAATCAGCAGCCCTAAAGGCTAAATCTGGCGCAGGAGAAAAAACTGGCCCAGTAGAGAGTATTTGAAGTGGACCATGAAATGAATTAGGTGCTGGAGAGATGCACAATCCGTTTGCCCTCTGCTGCCCTTCCCCATCCTACCTACTCCCTCTCCTCTCCCCCCCCTCCCTGCCTCCCCATCACCTGGTTGCACGCTAGATCACAACAGAGGATTTACTCTGCTTGTGTCACATGCTGACCGTTTGTCCCCTAACGGAGGGTACGGAGATACAGTTCTCAAGTGTTTTGCTAGCAGTGCCTCAGGCTGAAGGATGACCAGTGTAAAGCTTTTCATTTTTCCTCCTTTTGCTGCTTCAGCCCCCCCCTTCTGCAGCAGCCCGAGGAAAGGCTGTGGAGTTGTTTGACATTTTGACTTGAGGAGCTGAATTCAGGAACACCATTCAGTTTACTTTGGAGTTTTAAGTAGGTTCGGGATGTTTAGGCTTTTAGGCCAACAGTTAGAAAAGCCAATAAATTGAAGATGTTTTTTATAACTTTGTATTTCCAAAAACCTTTTTGTAGCCACATTTTCAGAACTACTGAGTCAGAGTTAAGCCAGTGGATAGTCCATAGTTTTTGGAAAACCGCATAACTGATTTTTCGATTAAAGGCTCTATAATGCCTGCTTGAATTGCTTGGTTCACAGTGCTTATATCCTGAAACATGACTAACGAGTTTCAGAGTAGCTTCTCACTGCAAACAGTTCTAAATTCCTGTAAGGCATTTTATAATGCTATGTTTCAGTTTAACCACAGAGAAAGCACAGCAGCATGTTTTATAACAGGCTGACTGACCAATGTACTTATTTAGCCTGGGCTAACAAACAGCACTGCTGCAGTACTTCCTGAACATCGATGTGCTCTCCGAGCTCTGTAGTAGCAGCGTAAGATGATGAACCTAGAAGCGATGGTTTGGCCTCGCACAGAAAGCAGGCGCATTAAGATTCCAGCAATGTTTCTAGCTTGTTTTCTCAAACTGCAAGGCACGAATTTCATGTGCCGTTTTTACGAATGCATTTTGATATTTTGTCTCAGGATTGCTGCATGTAAATTGAAATTTGCATTCTTTTTTGTCTTGTTAGAATCTATATTGTCATATCAAATGAGAAATTTTTAACAGCGTGAGATCTTGATTTTCAAATTGAAAGTAATAATAAGGGGGAAAAAGCTAAATCTGGTAGTCTTTCAGAGTGGGATCAAACAGCAAATGTATGGCAAGTTGTAAGATCACAGTTTCCAACATACATGGCACTAGCTTAACTTACAAGTTAATGAGTGGTTAGTAGTTTCATGGGATTTAGATTCCATGAAATATGGGCAGGTTGGATGGGGCTCTGAGCAACCTGGCCTAGTGGAGGGTGTCCACTGGCAGCGGCATTGGAACTGGATGGTCTTTAAGGTCCCTTCCAACCCAGACCATTCTGATTCTATGATAATATAAGCCCGTATCTTAAAAACTATCAGTCTCATCAACATGAGGAGGGGGAAAAAATACTGTTGTTATGCAAAAATTACCACTGATTTTGTAAATATTTGCAAAGGGTCTTGTGTAACATTTTAAAGTATGAGTGCTTGGAAAAAAAATTGCATTCACCTTATAATTTACTGTTGCCAATTCCTTATCTAGCATTACAGATATAACTGACTATCAGTTTTGAGATCATGAGTTTGAATGTTTTGAGTACTCCATTATTATCGTTATGATTTTTCAACTATTTAATCTTTGTTCTGGTATGTTTAAATACAAAAACTTTTAAGTATATAAAGTCACTGTTAATTAAAATCAATAATAAAGTGGTTGTATTTCTAAATGGTTCTCATAATGGTTCTCACTGAAACTTTTGTGAAAAAAGTATTTCAATGTAATATTGCTAAATTCTAGTGAGTAAATATATTAATTAATATGATGTTACGCTTCATTTGCAGTATGTTGAAATAGTCTGTCAGTTCACATCTTGTGATACTCTTACTTGAGTAAGAGTTTTTGTCCATGAGTTTTTAAAAATAGCTTAACCAATGTTGGAATAATTCTGGTATTATAGATCCCTAACACTGCATACATGTGCTGCCTTCCCGATACCAAGTGTTTGTTTTCCTCCCATCCCAGTCCGCAAGTCCCATTTGCTTCACACTAGAAACCATTTTAAGAAAAAAGGGGGGGGGGGGGGGGGGTATTCTTGTCAGTTTGTTCATACTATTTTTGTGGCTAAACTAGTGTGCTAGGTTGCAGCTTTATAAATCGCTTGTTCTGAAATCTTCATACTGTTTGTTGTTTGTCCAAATGCTGCCTTCCTACTAGGACTTCTAGCAGCAGAAAGTAGGTATCCCTTTGTTTTCCTTTAAGGCGTATCATTCAGCTACGGTGTGTGTCTTTGCATGTTTAAAAATCAACTTTCTTCTCTTCTCTCTGCTATTTTTAGTTTTAATACTGCCTGTTCAAGAAAAATAGCCTGTATGTTTTTGACTAAATCCGTCTATAACTTTGAAAGTGTATTTATCCAGAAGTAATGTCATTTCCTGGTAATTCTGCAGATTCTAGTTTAGAGGCAGTATTAAAATTACTGGGTTTTTGTTTTCAATATTTGCAACACAACTGAAATAAAATTTAATTTTCATTAAATTAATAAAGGATGAAATGGTTTGGTTTTGCGGTTTAGTTCCAAAATTAATGTTTTCCTCGGTTAATGGGATTTTTTCTCCTAACACTAAACATATACTGTATTGTTAGTCATATATGATTTTCTTGCTGTATCCTTGCATGAACTTTCTTGCTCATTCTGTGTTGATCTGATACATGATATATTCATATGCACTGTGTATATGCATACACCTGATTTAAATAACTATTCGATATGTGTCTCCTTAATGAAGAAATACTGTTGACATGTAGGGTAGAGGTTCTGCTGTAAGTTTGCTGCACACTTCGTGACAGGCTAAAAGCACAAGCGCTTCTAAAACCTGAAGATGATACTAGACAGAGAAGGTGTGAAAATCTAGACTTTCATATGAACTGCAACCATTTCAAAACTAACAAATTCAGCACTTCAACATACAGGCTGTAAGAAGTGCAGGGGGTTTCCTGCAGCGTTTTAAGATTTGTAGGCTAAACAGTTGTTCCTCCGTCTAGGTCAGGGCAGCAAGACATATGGCCGTGTCTCCTTTTCTGATCAAAGTCACAGATTTTTTTTGTTGCTGCTCTTGTTGTTTGGCTCATTCTTTTGAGGTTGTGGGGGATGTTGTTCCTTGTCTTCCTATTTCCCCATCTCAGAATGCCTGTCCAGTAATGTGAGGGTGAGAACCCAGTGGATTTTTATTGCAACAGTGTTATGTTTGTACAGTGATGGGGAAAAAAGAAAGATCATACAGAGCATCTGTATGATTTTTGGTTTCTTGTTTGTACATAGAGACTTTCTGTGGTAAACTTACTGACTGATAGGATGTACTGGTCAGAAGAGGGTTTCTATATGTTTTTGCAAAGAGGAAGAAAGTATCAAAGAAAGTACTAGTGAAGGGCATTTGTTTGTTAAAATAGTTGTTCAGCATCATGTGAGTGTGCTACTTGTGAGGTTTGGGTCTGATCTGAAAAACAATACCTTCTCACTACATATTTCTGTACACACACACACACCCCCCACTAGACTGCCTTCTGTCATATTGGTTGCTAGTTTTACGGTGAAAGATGACAGGGAATAGGAGCTGGCAAACTTTGTGTAAAGGTCCCAAGCATGGAGACGGGAGAGGAGACATGCATACACACAGTGCCCCTGTACATGCAGAATGAAACAAAGGCTATCTTCAAAATCAAGCATCAGTTTCTCCCCACCTCCCTTCCCTGTCTCCCCCTTGCCCCCCCTTCCTTGCTTATACTTCCATACAGAGTACTCTGCTCTGCATACTTGCTGGTGTTTGGGAACACTTTTTCCTTTGTTTTCTCTCTCTTTTTTTTTCCCCTTCCCTTTCTTTTTGTCTTTGTTGGTGTTTCTTTTTCCCTGTCTTTCTCTCCTGAACCTATTTCCTTTGGTTTTCTTCTCTTTTACATCCTTTCTTTCCCTTCTTGTATTCCTTGCCTTCTTCAATTTAGTTGAAAATCCCAGTACCCTTCCATCACACCAACTGCCTTCTTTCTGCAGTTTCACTGTAGTCTCCAAAAACCTCCATCTTGCTAGTTCTCTCCCTGGACTCTTCCTGGTTGTTTTTTTTATATATATATAAAAATATATAGTGTGTGTATATATATATTCTTACTGTCTTAATTGCTTCCCAGTAGCACTGACAGAACTGCGTGCATGTAGGAGCTTATTTGTAAATTTAGAGGGTGTCTAAACTTGGCTGTTTGGCTTCTGTCCAAGAAGGAAGAAGTAATTAAACACCATACAGCTCAAATTTGAGGGGGATAGAGTCCTTAACTCACCTTTTGTTTTAATTACACTGTTGTGTATATATGTGAAACGTATCTCTCACCTTATTTTACACTATAATAGGTGTATATATACGCATACACACATGTTTTGGTTGTCAACTGTCCTTACAGACAATATAGCGAACAGCAAAGAGCAGCAGATTATTGTGTGGGGTTAGGGGCATCTCAATTCCAGTGATTCTTGCAGATGTAGTTTAAAGTGGTGAAGAGCATCTGGCCCTCAGTTGGATCTCTCTTAATCTAAGAAGTTACATCGGCACAAGTAGTGGAAAGGTCCCATCTCCGTAAAAGATTCTTTTCTCACCTTTAATGGAAAAAGCATGTGTTTAATATCTTCTTTACAGGACCAACAGGAAATAGAGGTATTCTTACACATTTTTAACTCCTGTCCACTGCTGCTAAGGCAAACCTGTCTTTGTATGGGGCATAGTATTTTATAATTGTGCTGATACTGAGCCTAGACTTTCATGTTTGGCTAAAGTGTACAGTTTTAAATGTACATGTGATTGTGATTTGAATACCTCAGCTGACAGGCACCCCTTCATTTCCACAGCATTTTGATGTAGTGGTTAATTACCTAATGTGTTAAACGTTTATGCCGTGAGTTTTTAGGGTATCATAATCAGATGCCAGCAAAACAAAACTACTGGAGGCACTGATTTATACAGTTAGCACTAAACAGGTCATTTAAAGGTGTGAGTCTTGCTGGAGTCTTAAAGCAGGAGCAAAGGATCTTTGTTTTATTTGTCATACATGAAAAATGAAATCCATGAAACTTGAATTTCATTTTACAGAGTTGGTAAAAAATACCTCATTGCCACTTCACTAGATACGCTCTATCAGAATCTCAGAATATTTACTTCATTTTGCTGAAAATAACTGTACTTTCTAGTAATGCCCATGCTTGTTTCTTAGGAGATTGTATCCAGCAACTTCATTTAGTGATAATAGTAATTAATCTCTCTAAAATCTAACAATTTCTTATGTTGGGTGGGGTTTTTTTCTGTCCTTGGTGTACTTGCTAGCCTCAGACCTCTTCATAAACAAAGTGAAATCTAAATTCTACCTTCTGAAATGCCTGTGCTTTGAAAGCCAGGATTGTTTTTTAATTTCATTTCCAGCAGCTGCACACAAGAAGGCAGCCAAGAGATGAAGTTGGGAGACATCAGCTTGTGTTGATTGTAGATTGACTAGCATAAGGACTGAATTATGATATATACAGAAATTGCAAATAGCAGCTAAGCTGTGGTTAGGCATTTAAAAACCACTGTAAAATCTTCAAGGCATAGTTACTTAGCTATTTATATAGCTTACAGAGTAATTGAAAAGCTGATCCAAATTAAGGTAGTTTATAAGAATAAACAGGATTAAAATGGGTGGTTGGTGTCAAGAACTTAATTTTATACGGTTCTACAAATCTAAGGGGTTTAGATTTTGTCGGTGTCTCTTTAATAAAATTATGCTGTTATTATAATGGTTGTTATAAGGTCTTCTCTAGAGTCATTTCCTGGAATACTAATTGCAGGAGACTGCAAAAGGTCGCGGGTTTATAGCTTTGTATTTAAGCAAGATCAGACTTCCTCTAACAAGTTTTCATTGCTCAGAAGAGGGTTTATGACTGACTGAAATTTAAATGGGCATTTGTAATCTTCAGTATTAGAAAAATAAAGAATTATTTTACCCTCTCTCAGAATGTGTTTGTAGTCAGAACGTAGTCTTCGTTTTTTGCAGCCTTCTTACCTGAACACTGTTTTAGTCATGCACTGTTGTAGATCACTGCTGCATGAAAAGCAGCTAGTAATTCTCTGTACTGCCTGCTGCATAAGAGAGGAATTCAGAAATTATTATTGGAGAATATGTAGACAATTCTTGGAATAGTATTTTAAAGATTTCTTTTATTATCTTTTATCCTCTTCTCTTCTGAGGATAAGTAAGGAACTACTACCTACCTCTATAAAGTTCAGGTTCTCTAGCCAAACCACCTGTTCCAGATTAGAATAGCTAGATGCCAGGATGTAATAACAACACTCTCTTTTACCAAAGCTTAGTCTGCTTGCAACTTGATGAACCAGTGTCCATACCAACTTCAGGTGGTATTAAGGGCACTGTATGAGAACTACAAACTCTAGAGATAGAATTCAGCTGTAAGAAAGAACTATTTCTGAATGGCCATCTCCATAAATGAGGTAGCAGAACCTGCAGGAAATACCTATGATAACTTTGACTACACACTGAGTGAAGAAATAATCCCAAGTTATTGCCTTGTAAAACAAATATGTCTAACTGACAAATAATAGATCTGCCTCAGTAGGCAGAAAGCTACTCAGTTCATCTCTGTCTTCTTAAAAGCAATTTGGTATCATCCTTAAGAAGTCATTCCACTAACTATAGAAACATTTCATATACTAGTACTGACTGCAGAAGACTGTTGTAAGCATTCTGACTTTTTTTTAATTTGAATATAGTAAGAGCCCATAGTTTTCCACTTTTCAGAGTTGTCAGTCCCAAGGGAACTGTGAGTAGTTGCAGCCATCCTTTCTTAGGTAGTCTTATGGGAATACAAGAAAGACAAGGCTGTGTTCATGGCCTAGAATATCACTGCTCGTTGTATTAAAGGAGTAGCTGCTGCCCATGCAATCACACACTATTCATGGTGTCGCGCACGCGCACTTATTCTTGGGTGCGCTTCCTCCTTCTTCAGGCTTGACCCTAGGTTTCCTGCAGCAGAGTCTCAGGCGTCAGATTTTTAAAAATAATTAATTTAATAGAAAGCTGCAGCAGCAGGATCAGCCCGGGTTGGGTGCCTCCAAAGAGAGGGACCCAGAACAAAGAAATCCTGGGGCGATTATACCCTTGGGTCCCATACACCTGCCCCTCACGCACCCTTCCCATGCTGTCCACACGTCCTTTAGTCCAAGAGTGATTTTTGGTCTGGGGTCTTCTAACATCTAACTGGATTTTTCTTCTGTGACCAGGCAGGCAGGCTCTTATCTTGTTGACTTGCAGTTTCTGCAGTTTTTCCCGAAGGTTGGAGCCTCCTTATCTTCTGATTTACGTTCCTTGTACACCTGCCCTTGCTGGTGGAACATGGAGAACTGGAGAGTCCCAGACTGGGAGAAACACTGCTGAGACATTAGTGTGATAGCAGAATACTTTCCCATACTAAAAGACTAAACACAGCACTGTACTGGCTGTTTGGAAAACTACTAGGAAAATTACTGAGAAAAATACCTCTATCGCGGCCTAAGGCTTCAGCAAATCTAGCCACTCTTGCTAAGTAAAGCTAAGCAAACAGCACAAATGACACTCTATTATATTCCTAAGTAATTTATTCTAATTAAAACCTACTTACTTACATTAAACAACTAATATCCCTCAACAGTTTGCTCACTGAGAACAGCTGAACAGTTGAAAGCTGGAGAGGGACTGTTTACAAGGGCAAGCAGTGATAGGACAAGGGGAAATGGCCTGAAGCTGAAGGAGGGGAGATTTAGATTAGATATAAGGAAGAAATTCTTCGCTGTGAAGGTGGTGAGGCACTGGAACAGGGTACCCAGAGAAGCTGTGAATGCCCCATCCCTGGAAGTGTTCAGGGCCAGGTTGGATGGGGCTTTGGGTAACCTGGTCTAGTGGAAGGTGTCCCTTCCAACCCAAACCATTTAATAAAACCCATCAAAACAAAAAAAAAAAAAAACCACCAACAAACAAAAGCCCTCATAGCTTATGTGCAATTACAGCACGATCCACAATTACCACAGTCTTCTCACAGAACCATGTTTGGTGCAGATTTTGTTACTATCACTGTGGAGAAGAGTCACTTGTATCACTGGAATTACAACCTTTCCTGCACAATCGTAGATGTATATATTTATATAGAAACTTAAGGTGCAGGGTGAGATTCATCTCACCTAAGTGGTTGGGGCTGCTTGAAAGTTCTCTGGCAGTAAGCAGTGTTTTCTAATGAAGTTTACTTTAGGGAGTCTAAAAAACCAACCAAACAAATCCAGTTAAGTTAGTCAACTTCCTTTTTTTCCTGGCTTCCTAATATTTATGCATATCATTTTTATATTTATAGATTCTGCCTGTAACCTTACAGACTATGAGAAATCTGAGCTTTTAGATTGCATGAATGTATAATAACTCACTTAAGTCCTTCCTTTATCATCTATGTGGAGGCTAAAATGGGTGCATTTGCAATGATGAAAAGAGATTAAATCCTATTTCTAGAAGATACAAGCTTTAATTATAAATATTGAGTGCTTTTACACTTTCCTCAAAGGTTAGAAATTTACCTTAGATATGATAGTATATGAATCTTTTTAGGGACAGGTGTGCTGTAAAGATTGATTAATTTTGTTTTAGGTAGTATTTTTAATCTGAATTTAAAACTCTTCTGAAAGCTACTCTTAGGATTTTAACCAGATGCCTGTAGCAGAGAGAGTTTAGAAGTTCACAAAAATGCCTGTAGAATTGTTCTATCACTTTTTTATGCAATAACATGCTGTCACTATATTGCTACTATGCCACTTTCTCATGCAGGTGCATAGTATTTGTAAACGCATGAAAGACATGGCAGTAAATACAGCATAAGATATTAGGTTAAAAAAAACCCATAAGGTAGAACTGTGATTTTCAGGGATTAGCAAAGTCACTGTCAGAACTTCTCATCAAATTTGTTAAGGGTATTCTTGGAAACTTTCTTTTACAGCCATGTATTCAATAAAACCAATGGACAGGAGAAAAAAGACCTAATGAACAAAGCCTAATGTTTTGGAATTCCCAGATATTCAAAAGGTTGTTGAGATGCAAATATTAAAAACCAGTAACTTTTTTTTCTGTTTGAAAAAAGTATTCACAAAAAAAGTATTCAAAGTATTCCACAAAATAGAATTCCCAAAGTAAATAATACTGTCAAATAAATAATGTGGTTGGTGGTCCAGAGCATTTCGTGTCTCACAGTGATACAGCACCACAGACAATTTTGAACGTAGTTCTCATTCGTTCTGGTTTGGGCTCAAGTTTTAGTGGTTATAAGCAACGTTGAGTAGTATTAGAGACTCTTAATAATATGTCTGAGCCTTTGAAGTGAATCTTCTCTTGAACTTTCCTTAAACACTCTAAATATACAGAAAGGGCTTTGTAACCAGAAAGTGAAGTTTTGCTAGAAAAGAAAATAATTCATTTCAATGCCGAGCATGACAAGATTAGAAATAAACAATAATTCTAACAAATTTCCTTCTGCCAACTGCATCCTGGAAAGTCAAGCACTTTCAGGCTGGAAGATCCCCAAGTTCATCAACCTTTCATTGACATACAGCAAATGTTAGAAGAAACTCAGCACAGTCCCTTTTGGGTCCCTAGGTAATGTTTTTTTCTTCCTTGCCCTTGAGGCTTAGCTGCGATCTCTCCATGCTTTTACCAGCAGATTCCCAGTCCCTTCATTTTCTCGGGTTTCCTGCTGTGTCTTCCAGTGTGGAAGCTGTGGCGGAAGCAGAGGAATACGGAGAGTTCCTTTCAGCTGAGCATGCTTATTCATTGAAAAAGATGAAGCAGTTTTTTGTCTTCTTCAGTGCACCTGACCCCATGCACAGCAACTATGATAAGACAAACCATTCATTTTATTTGCTAACCAGCCACCACTTTTTTAAAGGAACATAAATTAGTGCTTCAGTTGGAAATAACTGGGAAATAATTTCATGGGAGAGGACTAAGAAGACTTATTGCTCCTGAGCCATCATTGTGAGTGAGGGAAATACTGTCATTTTTAACCTTCGTGTCCAAGGTACTGTGAGGAGAATCCTAGGTTGAGATTTATACTAAATGTGATGCAAGAGTTTCTAGACTTGTAACTTACTCATGCTTCTAAGACATGAAGTCACAAGTCTTGTGTAGTAGTTTTTGTGTATTTTAATTGTATAATCCATTTTTCAGGTTTTTCAGAGAAATAAGTGAATTTAACTTGTTTCCTTGTGTCATTAAGAGGGGGTTGGGGTTTTTTGGTTTTATTACATTCTGAAAATGCAATAGATTGTGAAAGGGCTTGAGTTAAAGAAGGCCGGTAAGAATTGTTCATACAGTGGAGGATGGAATTTAATGAAATCCAGCAATTTTTTAGATATTATCTATCTTGACAAAAGGACACTGTCAAAGGAGTAAGTAAACAGAATAAACATAATAAGGAGAAATTAGTGAAAAACAGAATCTATAGAATTCTGTATCCTGAAGAATTTATTGATGAAGAAGCATTCCGCAGTTCACTGCATTTTTGCAGACTGACACTGGGTATGCTACCATCTTTCCAGTTGCTTATACCAGTGTGGAAAAACTGATGACATGGGCTATGAGTGTTTAGCCAAAGTTAGCATTCCAGTAATGCACACAAGTGGCAGCCACCACTGATACCTGATTTTTAAAACAAGTTGTTCCACAAGGAACTAATATGGGCTGGTTTGCTATGGATTTGTGTTTTGTTTGTGTATCCTCCCCTCCTGTGAGTTCAGCTCTCCTTATGGACTTCCACCTTCCATAATGCCTCTTGTTTCTCCTTTTTCTCCCCATATCCCTCACTTCTCACCATTATGCCATGTAAAAATCATCCCCATCTTCCTATGACCCAAAACAATCCACTGGTCAAAAGGCAGCAAGTGCTATAACTGGGTCTGAGATAATCAGGCAAGCAGAGCAAACAGAACAAAAACCGGAGCTCATGTTACAGCCTTTTTTTCTCCTCCGGAGGACATAGCAAACAAGTCTTTCTCTCTCTTCCCTCCTCTGTGCAGATGCTGATTTTAAAAGAATTTGTGACAGCATTGGTTCTTTCGAATTTTTACTGGTTTGGAATATGTATTTGAAATTGGTCAGCAGTTCAAACAGTGAACAAAGAGACGGTTGGGATGAGAATGGTGAGGACAGGGACTTGCGCAGATAATGCAAGTAACTTCATAAGACGTCATTGGAAACCAGGCTGAAATAGAGCAAAGTGAAGGTTAATGAAAACAGGTTTTAACCTCTCTTCGGTTAAACCATTTCTTACGTATAATTACACTATATATGGGCACCGTTGATATACGTAAACTATGTTCAGTGAGTTTTCCTGTAAAAACTCCAGCTTTTTAAATTTCCTGTTCCAGTTGTACCAGATGAAGTGAAAGTTTCCTTTTCCAAAGTTCAGTTTACCGTGAGTCTTTGCTTTGTTGATTTTTCTTCCTTCTTTTTTTTCCTGTTTATTGCCCCGTAGGAGCAGTCTCACAGGTGCTGGACAGCCTGGAAGAAATTCATGCACTTACAGACTGCAGCGAAAAAGACTTAGATTTTCTTCACAGTGTTTTCCAGGATCAGCATCTTCACACGCTACTAGATGTAAGTTTTCCATGATAAACAATTTGAATGCGTTTCTGTGTTTGGTTTTCATTGGATAATATTTTATTTTATTTTATCCCAAATATATTCTCTTTTTTGTTTCATACCAAAATGAATTTATTTCGGTGTGGAATGTAACAATCAATAGCACTTTACGCAAAAATACATTTTAGGACTATGCATACAGAATATTTTAGAATATGTAAGTGGTTAATGACTTGGTTTGCATTAATAGCTTTGCTTTAAAATAATTTACCAGAATAGTTTTTTTTCTTTTTACAAGGGCTGGATTTTATTTTTTATCAGAAATGTAAATTGCAACTTTATAACTGTATGCATTCATTCCTTTTTATTATTTTTAAGTAATGTAATGATCTTAGACCAGTTCTATCGATATTCTTAAAAGTATGGCATTTTTTGTGTGAGACACCTAGGTATGCTTGTTGCTGTCCTGTTCTTGAACACTGTATGTCATAAGCTCAGTTATTTAAATCTGTATTATTCTGTGGCTCATGAGAACTATTACTTCATAAGACAGCAGTGGGTGTTCCACAAGAAAGTGTGCAAAACTTTCAAAGCTGGAAGACACAGATTAGTGCTTCCTGCTAGGCATAATCAGTATCTGGTTCCCATTTCTTCACTGTCTGTCTGTAAGCATAGTTCACTGTCTGGCTCCATGTACAGATCAACTGCGTTATCAGATGGTTATTAGATATTTTGAAAAGCAAATAGTCTGGTGTTTGAGGGAAAAATGCTTGCACGCTACTTATCTTTCTGTGCCTTGAGGACTTCCTGTTTAGAGTTTCTTGTTATCACATGCAGAAATCCTGTTTATATTTCCCAGTAATTTTATAACCAAGAAGGCCTAACAAGCAAATACACTGTACTTTCTCCAAAATTGTGTGAATTTGGGAAAACGTAAGTATAGTTTTGAGGTAGGAGTATTTGCTGGACTTCAACTCTGCAAAAACAGGGACCTTCAGCATCACTGCAGGCTTGCACTCCACCTCTCACATTGAATGCCATGACCCTTATTGAAGAACAAATTTGAAAGCATATCATGCTGTCACTGATTTCTGTGTCTACATAGCATTGAGGTCTAAAGTAAAGGTCAAAAAGAAGCAGAAAAAAACTGCCTGATTTTTTTCTGGGATATATGGATACTTTGTGTTGAGGACAGAGGAGTTGCTTTCAAGCAAGACAAACTTTTTCTAAAGCAATCTACTCATTCCACTGAGAAAAACTCACGATGGAACCAAATCAACAGAGTCATAGGCTATGTTCACGTTAGCAAATACTACAACATAACAGTAGCAGATCTGTAGAGTAAAGCTATTGACACTGAGGACCCAGTGTCATCAAGTCTGTGTATTTTGAGGGCTTTTACATTATACTTGCCATACTGCAGTCCCATGGACAGAGTAACCACTGGTAGGTGAACAACATCTTCTATTTTAGTGTCATTTGAGAGTAAATATGCTCTGGTAACACCATACAGTGAAGACCAAAGAATGGTAGGTGGCCATAATCAGAAGATTCATTTCAAAAATATACTTCTGAGTCAAACCAAAATGCTCATGTGAACTTATAGATAATGACCATTTTATTACTATGTCTTAAATTTAACAGCTTGGATACCTCAGCGAATATCACAAATCTAACAAGATGTCTATGCTTTTTACCCAGTGAAAGACATGCAGGAATAGGAATCATTCCAACTACCTGATCTGCAGGTAGATGATTATGGTTGTAGAAACTTTAAAAGAATTTCTGAAAAATTGCTGAATGCCTTAGTTCCTATATGCAGCTTTGCAGGGGTATGATCTGAGTGTAAGTAATGCCATAGTTCCTCCAGCGTCCAAACCCTTTACAATCATAGAATCATAGAATCATCTAGGTTGGAAAAGACCTTTAAGATCATCAAGTCTAACCACTAACCTAACCTTGCCATCCCACCACTAAACCATGTCCTCAAGTACCTCATCTATCCTTCTTTTAAATACCTCCAGGGACGGGGACTCAACCACCTCCCTGGGCAGCCCATTCCAGTGCCTGACAACCCTTTCTGTGAAGAAATTTTTCCTGATGTCTAACCTAAACCTGCCCTGGCGCAACTTTAGACCATTCCCCCTGGTCCTATCGCTTGTTACCAGGGAGAAGAGGCCGACCCCCACCTCACTACAACCTCCTTTCAGGTAGTTGTAGAGGGCGATAAGGTCTCCCCTCAGCCTCCTCTTCTCCAGGCTAAACAACCCCAGTTCCCTCAGACGCTCCTCGTAAGACTTGTGCTCCAGACCCCTCACCAGCTTTGTTGCTCTCCTCTGGACATGTTCCAGCAGC
>VXBL01003720.1:135335-254132 GCA_013400195.1 Aramus guarauna
AGCCGGCTGGCATTGGCTCCATCAGACACAGGGGAAGCTTCTAGCAGCTTCTCACAGAAGCCACCCCTGTAGCCCCCCGCCCCCGCTACCAAAACCTTGCCATGCAAACCCAACACACATTGCTACTTGTCCAAACCAGCGTATAAGAACTACAGTTAAAAAATTATTGCACCCACATATGTAAGCACAGTGGATTTAGAGTGTGGAACTGCACAGATATGTATAGTCTTACCCTCAGATTGAACTTTCTGTGATTTCCCCACAGTTCACGACTGCCTGCCGTTTCACTACAGGTTTATAGCCTACTGAGACAATTCAAACTTGGATACATTTTCGCTTTTTTAAGTTTTCATCAAAAGATAGATACAACATACATCCCAACATTTAGCTACCTAACAGAATGGAAAACCTTTTCAGTGCTCTGTACCTTAACCTTCTAGTTCCCCTGGTGTTTCCAAGCATACAAAATACGTCTATGCAAGATTTAGATGATAAAATATTGATTGGTAATGCATGTAATGCCACTTGGCATCTTTGCCTGTTGCCAACACTGGCAAAGGGCTGTATGCTTTCCTTCCAACTGTCACGTAACCAAATTGCTACCAATAGACAGACCCTGTGAAGGCAATGAGGAAGATGTCTTTCTGGGTCCCTTTTTGCCCCTTGGATTACTACGAAGGCAAAGCATACACAGTCCTTTGCCTGTATGCTTCTTAGGGGTTGGGGGGGATGTGTTATTCCTCTGAAAGGAAGCCTATGATCATTCAAGGATTCCACCTTAATAAAACAGATAACATATCCGTCACCTTCTGTCCTTTAATTGATATTCATCCTCAGTAGAATGAACCTTTCTTGTTTGTGCTTTACTAAGACGCTGCTCTGGCAACTCAGTAGGACCACATCTGACAGGCACTGTTGGTTGTCATCTATAGCATGCTGAAGGGCCAAGGAATTTTATTCTCACAGTTCTAGAAGTAGATCAGTTAATTTATGTTCTCCTCCAGTAGTAAGGCATTAACCTCTAAGAAAGATGTAGTATCCTCTGTGTGCATCAGAAATGTGGTCATTAACAACCTGCTAACGTTCATTAAATGTCTTCCATGTGGCATTTAGCTTCACTGGTATATCACTTTCACACGGTCGGAATTTTAAGTTTTGAGTATGCAATACAATGAAATTGGTCATCCTTACTCTCTGAAAGACAGTTGTTTGCCAATTGTGTGCAGTGGGAATTGAACTAATACACACAGAAAAATATTTTGCCCAGTTTGGTTGAGTTTTTTCTCCTCTCTTCTTCCCCCCAAAAGTTAAGTTCTTGATTTAAAATAAAACAAGTGAAGAAGCCCAAAGGTGGAATGGTCCCAAAAAAAAGGAAGCAGCTTGGACTAAAAGTTGAAATTCCATAGGGTTGGTTGAGTTTATTTGGCACCATTTTTCCTTACCTGATGTAGATAAAGACATAAGAAAATCTGGGTTTATGTTCATTTCTGACACAGGTAGCAGCAAGCGTAACTCTGTTCTACAAGTAACATGAACAGGTAAGAATACAGATGACCCTTAAAAACAAATTACAGTTAACCTACATTTTGCAGATAAAAGTTCCTCTAAAAAGTAAAAGAATATGTGTATTTCAGTTCTATCACACAAATAATAAAAATTAAAGTGAAATTCGGGGTTCTCTTTGCTACTACAGGATTTTATTAGTTTTGGGGTTTTTTTACATAAAGATACTTTATGCGTTGCATGAATGTGAATATGTAGAAAGAAACTGAGTATTTCACATTAGCATAACCCCTGTCAGGGTTCCTGAAGGTCTGAGTGCCTGAAGTAACAAGCTGCAATGATGGCAGCTGTCAGTTCTGTGGCATGACAGAAGCAAACTCTTGTCTATCCAAACAGAATTAACGTACTCCTTCAGGCTGTCTTGTTCTGTGAATATTGTGTCAGAGAATCTTCATTTTAGCTGATAAGCTACTTCCTGAAACCTTTTATTCAAGTAGTTTTGTTCGCTGCTTAATCGCCCAGCACACCGCTGTGTAAGGAACTTGAATGCAAAGGTTGGTCGTACTCCTATTCCATAGTAAGTGTATCACACAGAAAAAGGTTTGAATCTGTGGAGGGCTGTAACCTGTAATGCTCTAGAGGACACAAAGTAGGGTCTTAAATAAGCTTCGGACTTTCACACAGGACGGGATAGTAATGTGTGCTGTAGAATTAGGCTGGGAAATGAATGTTCGGTCACTGACGCTAAAATGGTAACAGTGAGCTTCAGGCACAGTCCTTACCAGTGAAAAACAGAGGGTTTAAAAGAACAAACTGTCTTTAAACAAAATTGAAGATAAAGCCCCTGCTGACTGTGACCTTGTTATGCAGCGTGCTTTCCAGTAGGATTCGTTACCTTCAGGGATGTGTTTCCTTGAGAATCTCAAGGAAGGAGGCACCCATGGGAAGGTTGTAACGTTTGGCATGGAAAAGGAGATGTGAAACAGAACTGGCAGAAGAAAGAATGAAGTGGTCTGTCAATTATCTAATTGGCTCTTTAATTTTAGGGCTTCTTTGATGCTACTGCTTGCGAATATTATTTCATTCAGTAGGTCATGGATTGCTTTCAGGCTTGCAGCACATGAAGCCTCTGGGATAAATGGAGTACCATGATAGGGAGCTGTGAAAGGTAACAGAGCAACAAGCCTATTTGTTGTTACGTGTTCATGTGCAAGGGGCAGCACCTCCAGCCAAGAATTTCTAGATGGTACAAAAACCTAAAAGTGATGACAAACAGTCCTCTAAGATCACTGTGTTGCATATGGTGGTATTCAGAGAGCAAAAGTCAAATATAGAATGACATGTTTTAATGATTATTTTTAGATGTTTCCATTTGGGGATTTAATATTTGAGGTTGGCAACCCAGTATCTGTCTGTCTGAATTATAACTGAATCCTCACAAAATGCATATTTGTGTTAAAAGATCATGGGGTTTTGTGCTCTAGCAATTCAGTAGCTCTTGTTTTAACAAGATTTTCTCGTTTGCATCACAGAAACTTACAGATTTTGGATAGATTTGTGATTTCACTGTGTGATCTAACCTTGATTGCATTCAAGATTAGACCAGGCAGTGAGGTTGAATTTCTGCCAGTTGTCATGTATCTAAATTTTTCAGTGTGACATTGAATGGGGGTTGTTTTCGGACAGTATTCTGACTCCTCTTACAGGAAATGGTTAAAAAGGAATTTCTGCACATCTGAAAAACTAGTCAGAAGAGAAGAGTTTATTGTTTTGTCTCGCCTGCCTGATAGTGGATTAGGCTTTGGGCTGTCTGCTTTTAAATATCAGAAGGAACAAGCTGTACAGGCAGAAGACAAAAAGTCTCAACTCCTATGAAGAAAGCTGGTCCACCGCTAGTGACTCGACTTGACATGTTGTGGGTATTATCTTCATAGCATTTGTGTTCTAGCATGCAAAATTTAGAGTAAAACTTGTCTTTTTAAGAAGCAGTACTATTCTGTTAATTAGCTATAACCTCAATTTCTGTTTGTTATATCAAGTTTTGTTAGTATGTCAGTTGTGACTGTTAGGCTTTTCTAGAGTAAGCTCTTAATTTTGATTTTTTGTGTAGCAAATGCAAAAGAACTGGTGCTGAGGAGTGAGACTGAGATGCAAAATATTAAAAAGTCTGGAAATTCCAAAAGTTACAATTGTTTTGACATTTTACAGCAATTTTTTTTATTCTTATTATTATTAGAAAAATTTAATTCTTATTTTATGCTTATTGCTGGGTGAGATTTTTGGAGGTTGGGCTGCTGGGGAGAGGAGGCAGAGTTATTGGCTATCACTTCTAAATAGAGCATCCCAGCAAAAAGAAAGCCCATCATTAGGGCACATGCAGATTTTGTCCTGCTGCAAGTCTGTTGGCATTTCATAGAACAGCATTCTGCTGAGGACGGTGAAGAACGAACTGGTTAATTCTGTTCCACAAGCCACTACCTTTGGTATGGTCCCTGGAGGACTTAGGCTGGTTTTCTGCGATTAAAATTGTGTAGCTAACTGCACATAGTAATGTGCTGTGTACCACAGGAGTATATAAAGCCTGGCTGTAATCGTCATTAATGTTTACTGGAATCTGATGTGTGCCAACAGGTTTCGTTCAGAGTTTTCTTGAACATTTTGTAAAATGTTCCTGTAAAGGTGTATTGGATTTTTATGTCCAAGGGAGCAAATGTTCTTGTTCATGAGTCTGAATTAAACCTCTAAATTCACATGCTTTCAGAGATAAATTATGGAGCTGTAAATTCCTTCTTCTAAATTGCTCCTGCTGTAGCTATCGCTTAAGTGCAAAAATATTTTAAAAGGATTGAAAACAGTCTTTTTTCAAAGATTTCAAAGAAAGTAGGACTGCTTCACCAGTTCTGGTGCATTAATGCAGAGCATAAGCTTTGCTCCTCTTACCAGCTTCCGCTGTGTTTTGGCAGAAAGCTTCTAATCATCTTCTATAACCAGTAACGACTAATTATTGTTAGAGTAAATGTGGTTTTTGAAATAGGCTGAATAACATAATGCTAAAAAATTCTGTCCAGACTGAGCACACAGTTACTAAAATTGGAAAGGAGAGATACAAAATAATATCCTGGATTCATCTTTCTGTTTATATGAGTATATTCCAAACAAGAGCCACTTAGGAACCAAACTTCTTTTTTTCAATGTCCAAAAAAATTATGTGGAAGCACTGTTGAAATGGTATATTGAAAAAATTAAAATATAAAGCAAGCACTAAGAGGTACAAATACTTCCTTTGTTTCTGGATTTAGTTATTATTACTTGGCATGTTTTTAAAGATATGTATCATTTTTGCTTTGACTACACGAACAGTTAATGTAGAAATAGTACTTCTGATACAATCTCGTACGGAATGTTGTTTTAATTTCTTCTAAGGATGCATTAGAAATACATAATGACGTGTGAACCTGAACAAAACAAATGCTTTGTGGGGTATTGCTGTGTATGTATTTAGAGATTTGAAAACACTCATGTCATTTTACTGTCTTCAGGGTGTAATAATTGCGTTTGTCTTGTGTATTGTAATTTGTGCTACTACTCTCCAAAACAATTTAGTGTTGTAATGCATTATACCAGAGAGAAATTGCATGGCCTGAACAAAAGGTTGTTTCCAGACAAGATGTGAAAATAGACACAGACAATTTGGTAACAATACTGATTGTTTCCATTAGGAAATTTTTCTGTTGCTAATGTGAAATGTCAGTAATAAGTACAGCTGGTTTGTTGTTAAAAAGGGATTAAAAAAAGGTTTAGGTCAAGACAGTGTTCAAGAACCACAATTAAAACCTAAGAATTTGTAGCCCATCTATAAAAAGACAAAGAAACCTTGACATGATGAAAGCCACAGTCAACTCCTGTTTTATAAGTAATTCAGAGCACAGAGATAGTGACAATTAGCTGAGCATCTGCAATGTGTTTAAAAAAAATATTGTACAGGAATTGACAAACTATACTTTTCTTGATGTCATTTGGATTTTCCTTTGTTGAAATCTTCATGGACTTCACATACGAATATAAATCTTTCACTACCGCCGTTGGCTCCCTTTAGGATAATTCGTAAAACACCACTTTTAATGAGATAGATACCATTTTTCAACAAATTCCAAATAAATTATTTACTCTGAAATTTTAAAGATTAAGCTGCTGTTTATGGAAAATGTGACTAGGAGAAGCATTTTTAATTATGTAGCCTGGTCCCCTTGTAAGCTAAAATGTCCATGAACTAACTTGAATTTGAGTATACCATTTCAAAAATGTCTGTTTCCGATTTTCAAAAACTCCCAAGAGAGTAAACAATGGATCCCATGGCTTGGGCAATATAAGGGCTTTAAGCCTTAATGCAAATATGAAGGCTTTCCTTTTAAGTACGGTCAGAGTCTCTTCTGGCGGTTTGGTGCCTTGGAAGCAAATCTCAGTAAGTAGCACTCCTGGAAGATGAAATTTAAGTGCCATGCCTCAGCATGCAGGTGCTACAGAAAAATAATGCACCCTTGTTTAATCTGAACTTTGCCTTGATTTTTTTTTCTTAACATTCTTAGAGGCACTTTGCTTCCTGCTTTCCTTTTTGCCTCCTTCCTAGTCTCAGACGATAACTTATCCTCCCCAATGGTAGTGAGAAAAAATTCTTTCTGTAAACTGCCGGTTGCTTTGGATCACAATAGCATAGCGACTTGAGTGAAATCAGCAACTTCAGTGACTTCGCTTTTAAACAACTGCTAGGAATAACTAATAAAAATATTTTCGTGCTAACTTTTCTGTAATTTCATTAATCTTAAACAGGATGTATGTGTGACTGAAAAAGACATTCAATAATATTCATGTTCGGTATCATGCATATTCCACAGCTCCTGCTGCGCAGTGCTCAATGCAGTTTCTTAACAGATGTATGTATACATGGGATATTTAATAATAAAGGGTTGCTGGAGTTTGGGTAGCTTTTGTTTACTCATTTAAGAAAAGGTAAAAAGAAATAATTGTGTGTGCAACTAAAGTGGAAGATGCGGAAGAAACCGATTCAGTTTGACTTTCCTACCTTTTTTTCCCCAGGACAGTGGTATGGCTGTCCTGCAGGCAATGTTTTTTGGAAGTGGCATTGTTTCCTCTTTTTGTATTTATTTGTATATGAACTTGAAATGTTCAACATGTGCGTGAGATTGTTGAGGAGCACAAGGAAAATGATGGTGCTGATACTGGATTGCATTTATTGCAGTTTACATCTCTTCTAAAACCGAATGGTATTTCATGTGAGAAAGAGAAGAGGGCACTTCTGCAGCTTGACAGGAGTCCCTTTTTCTAACACCTGAGGCCATCCTCAGCCAAACGATGGATCTGGAAGCTTCTCAGAGGAAGCTCCTAAGAGCTCCTTGCTCTTGGGAGGTTCTTATCAACTCATCCTTTACAGTGTTAGGATTTGCTGAAGGTGTTAGAGTCCCTTGCGTATGTAAGCAAACATTCAAAATCCACTATTTTGAATTTCAGTTGAATTTTTAGTATTTCCAAAGTCGAGAGACTCCACAACTTCCCTGGGCAACTTGTTGCAATGTTTCACCATCCTTACTGCGATAAAAATTTCTCTAATATCCTAAATACAGCTATGTTTAGCTAATATCCTAAATATAGCTATGTAATATATACAAATATTTGTATGTTTTTTCTGTCTTATATTCCAAAGAAGTAGTCTAACATAAATAGGAACAAATTGCAGGCATGACTGTCTTTATATTGTTTGAAATGTAAGCCAACAGTTTTTTTATTTGAAAATAGTACTTATTACAGTGTCTGTTTATTCTTAAGTATACATTTATTTCTTTAAAACATGCACGGTCATTGACGCTTGTATGAAAGAGGGCCTGTAATATCTGTCTCTAATTTGAAATTGAAGATAGATCTCTCTCCTGTTGTGTTTTGCATAGCTGAGGGGGGTTTAAAAGTTTTTTGGGTTTTTTTATTTTTGGCGTTTTTTAATAATTAACCTGAAATGTTTACTATTTCCTATTTTTCTGTCTAATAGAAAACCCTAGTAAAATAAGAGTGTTTTGTTTTTTTTTTTTGTGAGCACCTTTCTTGGAAAGGTTTGGATTTCTCGTCTCCAAACACTTAGGCTTTTGTAGCTTTCGATCTTCAAGAGTAGTTTCTCATGTTCTGAGGTTTATTTAAGTTACTGTTTGGAATGTTTGAGGATTGATTTATTGAGAAAAGTGGGATACGGAGATCAAATTGATTTTATAGCAGAATATATCATTTACAGCATTTATTCAAGATTCATAGGACCGCTTCTACTAGAAAAATATAGTTTCTGTAAATCTGTGGAAAAAGCATGGGAGGTTTGCAGAATCCCTTAACCTCTTGAACTTTCCCATGTCATCCTATGAACTCTGAATCTATGGCGCTGTTCAAATCAGGAAATGTTTAAAAATGAAAAGCCAAAACCCTAAGCTGCTAGGTTTTGTATACAAAACATCTGTGGGACTTGCGGTTTAACAATCGTCTTAATCATGGTAACATAAGCAAGCTATTGTTAGCACTCATCATTACTTTATATAAAGTAGCATATGATTTCAGTAGTTTGTTTTCTCATTTCAGCTTTATGACAAAATAAACACAAAATCTTCACCACAAATCAGGAATCCTCCTAGTGATGCTGTACAGAGAGCCAAAGAGGTAATGGCTTTAAAAATATAATTTTTACTTTCAAAGTTTGATTGTATTTAAAGTGGAACTTTTTTTCTTCATTAAGATACTGATATGTATTCTGGCTCCAAATCTGAATTATTTCTGGAATTCCACTGTTGCTTACTTAAGTTACATAAAATGTTGCATAAATTTGCAGAATTCCGTTATGTCAGTAAGATTATATATATATAAAACCCTCAGTTTCATCATTAAACCTTTGCTGCAACAATAGCAGTCTTAAAAGGAACACTCCTATTGGGTAAATGCAGTATCTTTCATGTTCAGTTTATGTATTACTTAGTCACAAAAAAAGATATGTTTCTAAGTATCAGCTTTTTAAATTGAAAAAACAAGTTTATCATAGATAGTTCTAAGAAGAGCGGACCGAGAAATGCAATGAAGGTGACCCATTAAGATGAAAGATAAATAGACAAAGATGTTCTTAATTCTTATACCTGACAAATAGTATTTTATTTGTTTGTTTATTGCAAATAGTTAAAAAATATAGTTGTATTATGTATTATCAGTAAAAATAAGTACAGTTGTTGAAGGTAATGTCACAGGAAAACATTTATAGTGCTATTAAAATAGAGTGGACAGGAAGACTAAAACACTGTGTAATAACTGCAGTCGCACTGATAGACACCCCGCAGTCCTATTCTGCAAAATTTCCTGGCAGTTAATCCTGGGAGGTGCTTCCAGAAGCAAAATACTCTGCTTTCGTTGTCCAAGTAGTTGCATGTTGAAAATAAACGTGAAAGTATCAGGCTGCAGGCAAATGCCTCCTGCCTCCTCCTCCTCCCAGTGATAAACTGAAGTACAGCTCAGATTTTATAGAATCTGGAGTTTGGAGGTAGAGTAGCAGATGGACCACCTACACTTGATGTCTTTAATAATTTAATTTGTGAAGAGAAGGTTTTATGAGTATTTTTAATTCCACTTTTAAACTGATTGTTTTAATCACTTGAGATCATGTGTGAAAGTAGCAACTAGTGATCGTAATGTGTGTCGCCTACAAGTTAGCGTTTCATTTCTGTCGCCATATATTTAGCTGTTGGAGGAATACTGTCAACTGAAAAAAAGAGCAACTGTTTCCTTCAAATTTCTGCTTTAATCTCTCTCAGAAAGAGAATCGAAATGAGGTATTTTATTCTCTTGGAGTGGGAGGGAGGGTCACCTTCTCCTAAGCCCTTTCCTGTCTAAAGCATTCATCTGTATAATCATTTGGAGATACTCTGACCAGTGAGGGTTTTCATGTGCTTGATTAATAGCCTTATTTAAAAGAAAGTTACTACAGAAATTTCTCCTACTTGTTTTGCAGGTATTGGAAGAAATTTCATGTTACCCAGAGAACAATGATGCAAAGGAGCTAAAGCGTATTTTAACACAACCTCATTTCATGGTAAGCAAGTGCTACTCTTGTTGGAGTTTTGGGTTTGGGTTTTTTTATAGTCTTTTTATTAGAAAACTTAAGTTCAGTAAGTTCTCCCTAAAATCTGCAGGTGATGAAACTGCATACCGTACAATATACCTATTAATAAGTATTTCTAATCTGCTGGTCTGGCAAAATGGTTTCTATTACTACTACTATTGGTATCCACTACTGTGCTGAAAACTGTCAGCAGTTTGGAGTAATCTAATTATGGAGCAGTTCCACTGTCTTTTTGGGAGGAGCTGCATTGCACGTGCAAAAAGAATGAATCCTTTTGGATGTTCACAGGTAGAGCTGGGATCCTCCTTTTTCTTTTTGCCAGGGTCTTGTTAGGATAAAGGTGTGTGAAGTCATTGCAAAATAAGTGTTTATTTAACGTTATTTTACAATAAATCAATAGCTTGTACAATCTAGTGAATTTGCATTACATGTGAACTCCTACTGTGTCTGTTTCACAAACCTGATTTGTGGGCACTAACCGTCCTAAATTCAGGGATGTGATGGCTTAATAACTTGGTTCAAGTTACTGAAGTCCCATCTTCTGAAACTACTTAAAGGATTTCTTTTGTTTATGCTGTGGATAAAGTTCATAAGTTCAGAAATAAAAGTGTTTGCTTAAATCTGCTATACGCTATTGTCAGTTGAAAAATCATGAATTTGACTTTCCCTAACGCAAGGATTATATGCAGGGGGCTTGGTGGAATTTTGTCACCCGAAAGCTGAATTACTGTAAGTCTGAAGGATAAACCTAATTTCCAGGAAAGAGTGAGCTGAAACCAACCTCATACTCAGGTATAAGATGAAATCTGGATAGCTGCATGTCCCAGTGTGTTCTTTTGATGGCCACTGTAGCTTTGGGTGCATTTATTTTAGTACTTTAAATCAGATCAGGAGTGTGGTTTTGAAGTGAATCTCCTGATTGTCCCCTTACAATGCTTTGGCTTGTATCATGTAAGGGTCTCCAAGCATGCAAACTAGACTCCTTTCAGATAAAATTAAACACCGGAAACTCAGCCAGTGCAATCCAGCAGCTGATGGGCTTTCAGTCCACAGAGCAAGATGGAAGTTGGTCAGAAGTAAAAACTCCCGCAATGCCTTCAGTGTGCCCATCGGGTCCTCGCTAACCCAGTTGTACTTGTTGACCCACGCCTATTTCATTGCACTAATTGCTAATGCAGACATTGGCTTTTTATGTTGCGCTCAGCAACACACTGATACGTCACTGCCTGGAAGTGATACCTATCCTGAAGTCTATAACAAGTCTGGTTTGATATTTAACAGGAATACTTTCTTGAAACAGAACATAAAACAAGGAGGAATGGTACTCAGCCATATTGTAAGAAAGATTATTTTAAAAACGCAAACAACAAAAGCCACACAAGAACAATACTCTCCCATACTCAACTTCTTTATCTGGAATCTGACAGGTTCATTTGATTTACCTTTTTTTGTGTAATTACCATACAGTGTTGAAAAACGTTAGGCACTGTGGAGAAGGAGCGTTTTTAAGTATAAATTCTTTACAGAGTAGGTATCATTAAAAATGATTGTGCCATATAAAAATCTAATGTATCAAATCAGGCGACAGGAAAAGTGAGCTGGAAATCATCTTTTATAGGTATCTCTATTTCCACCAGATATCCTCATAAATTTAAAACCATCTGTCAGAATTCTTTTGCTGCAATTCTATAAAAGGGATTTTTTAGCAAGGAATAAGCTACAATTCCATAACAAATATTTCTGATGAGGAGTAATTCCAGTAAGTTAGTCTATGGCATCCCAAGCTAAATTGCTAGTTGGTGGAATCCCACCCCTTCTCCCCATGTTTCATCCTCTCCCTTGCAGTTATTTTAACATAGATCTGGCCCTGCACTTTGGTGTTGCACTGCGCTAAACTAGTAGAAAACTGCTCCAACAAACCAACGATCTGTTTAGCAAAAAGAATTAGGCACAAGTGGAACACTGCCAGAGTCAGAATGAGCAAGGGGACAGAAAGGCGCAGTCCGGGCTAGGGAGGAATGGCACAAGCGTGTAAAGCAGCAGTTAAACTGCTGTGTTGGTGTGGAACCATACCTTTAGGGTGCAGATACCAAAGAGTCTCCAGATGTCAGAGAGGCATTCCCATCCTCTCCCATCATTCCCACTCCTGCTCCCAGATACACCTTTTCTAGGGTTGCAGACCTTACAAAATTATTCTTAGGTATGTGGTATTCTACCAAACTTTCTTTCAGAGCCAAAGCCTTTAAAACAGATACTATTACAAAAAAGCAATAAACGTATAAAACAATATTGTCTGCCTACACTTGATGTGTTTACCGAGCGTTGTACAGAGCAAGACTCTGTTTAGTAAGTTACTGAGCTCTGATGCACAGAAACTGAAGCAATAAGATGTGATAAGTGCGTTAACACCTGTGTGATAATTGAGTATTTTACTATTATTTATATTATGATCTGATGTGCATACCTAACTGGAAGACAGTGAAATATAGTCTTGTTTACAAGAAATATAGTCTTGTTTACTTAAACACAATGTTAGTGGTTTAGACTGTGCATAGGCCTTTACAGAACCCGAGCCAACAAAGTGTGCATTTGTAAGTACTCTTACTGGGCCTGAGATCTTCGAGTTCAAAGGTTTCTGTTCTTTTAGTTTTGGTTTGCCCTTGTATGTCTTACAAGCACAGGAATAAATTATTAATTTAGTCTGTACACGTTTAACATTTTAATTTAAATAAATGTCTTCAAATTTTGCATAAAGGTCTTTTAGTAGGTAATTAACTATGAGAATTATTTAAAAGATTATCAAGTACCTCATTTGTTGTGTACAAATTGCAAGGAGCTTTTATTCCATTACACAACTTTGAGAAGTTTTTCAAAAGTGCCAGTTTTATCTGTAAAAGGTTCTATTATATATGTTTGGTATGTGGTAACAATTGAAATGTTTGCTGTACTAGGAGACTTTTACTTAATTACATATTAAAGTTTTATCCATCATCATGTGCCTTGCTACGCTGATCTTTGCAGACAATGATCTTGAGACATAGTAGAAAGCAGTTGTTCTCACTAAACTTTTATTTTCAGCAGCATTAACGTGTTCTGCAAAGGAGAAAGGGAAAAAACCTGAATTATCAAAATTAACTGAAATGCATGAAAACAAGTATCTTTAAGTAAAGTCCAAAAGCAGTCTTTATATTAGATGTTTTCAATATTTAAATTGAACTTGCTATACTTTATCTGATGTTTCTGAATTCATGTAAATTTTGTTAGAACATTCAGAAGTCTTCCAGTGTTATGATGAGCCTTTAGAAATGTTCAAATTACCATCTTTTAACCTCCTACAAGGTATATATTATTGCTAAACGTATTGTATAAAGCAAGACAAGTATTTGATGTGAAACAAATGTGAGGCCCTGATTACATAAGAAACCTCATATTAAAGTGTGGAGAGTATAACAGAGGCAGGTGCATGAAGCTGAGTAAGTAGCTTTGAGCAGATTGAGCTGAAGGAAGCACCGAAGATCTTCCCGCTCTGGTAAAAAGGTCTTGCATGCAAAGCCAAGACCACGCTCGCTCCTAGACTGGGTGTTTTTTGTAACGGCCATAGCTAAGGCATGAGTGCACATGGATGCTCTTGTCTTATTTGGGACCACTGCAAACACTTGTCAGATACTAGAAGGAGAATTAAGCTAAATCCCTAAACCTATATAGGAGTATTCACACCTAAGTTTACACTCTAATAAATAAAAGTAAATCTTTAAATCAATCAAATTAAGAATTGCTTTAATTAAAGTGGTTTAACTTACATCTGTGGTCCAGATCTCTAAATATAAAATGTTATTTCAGTAGTACAGACTAAGGTCGAGGAACTGTTGCCAGTTTGAGCTTAATGGTTGACAAAATAAGATGAAAAACAGAAAATGCAGATACAGTTTAGTATTTAACTTCAAAAACTTATTTGTGTTGGTGGGCTTGAAACACTGGAAAAAGAGGAGGGAATGTGGGCAGAGCATTGCTAGTTTAGGGAATTCCATTCTGTTGCTATAATGCTGAATTCCCAACTATAGCTTGAATCTGATTTGAGGAAAGGGAACTTAAACTGTTTATGAAGTTGTCTTTAATAACATGGTACACTTTAGAAGCACTATCTTGGGAACAAATTTAGGACTTCATTGAGGCCATGAAAATCCCATTTCTGTCTTAGATTCCACTTCAGAAATACATCTTGTAGGGATGTTTTTTTATCATTTTTTTCAGTTTAAGTTCTGCTTAAACATTTTAATTGAAGACTAAGACATCGCAGAGTCGGATTTTTCTGCCAAAACCATTTCTTGGTGGTCAATCTCAAGACTTGCAAGACTGATGGGGTTTGCAAGTTAAGAGCTATGAGCATTTAAATGAAAATTAACAAGATGTTAACTATAATGTAGATTGACCTAACTGCAGTGGTGACTGCTAGCTCTACTATTGTAGAGACACTGTAAGAACTAGGCTTGATTTGTCAGTCTTTATCTGAGCAACCGGTCCAGTTGGGTACAGAGGCAGGATCTATCCTTGGTCCTTGATGAGTTAGTACACCAGCAGAACTAGTACATTCACATATAAGTTGTATTTAGGTTTTGGACAGAAGCAAGCTAGCTATAATATGTTCATTATTAAGAGTTGAATGCAAATGTGAAGTGGATGTGATACGGGGCTCTTGAAATCCTGGAGAACAGTGGAACGTCATCCCATAAGAAAGCCTGGTACTATTGAATACTGCTTAGCAAATCTTTACACTTTGTCCAACTTTAATCTTATAATAATGTACACTTTTTACAGTCATATAGGCTTTGTGGTTTTGCCCTAGCTTAGAGCTCAATTGTTCTGCTTATCAAAGATACTTAAATACATTTAATCAATTGTGTGTTGTAACATTCTTTGCATCGAGAAACAGAGTAAACCTAATGAAGTAGTATTTGAGCGGTTTGTGGGTTTAAATTGTAATCTTTATCGACTATTTTGACCGTAGTACGGTCCGTGCTCTACATGAAGGGGAGAATATTGAAGTGATGATGCTAGTAAACAACAAAACCCAGTATTTCATTTTTTCAGTCAGTACTGATCCACAGTCTGTCTTTATTAGAATGAAATACCACAGGACCTGAATACCTTTTCGCTTTACTAGGGTAATTGTTATAGAATACTTTGCTCAGAAAGGTAAATTCCTAATTTTGTGTCTAGGCACATAAATAAAGATGGCTTAATTCTGACACCTTGCAGGTGTCAAGAAGATGGAGGAGAGGGAAGCAGCATCATTCTCATTGAGGTATCTACAGTAGAAAATTAGGCTTACTCATGCAGATTTTAAAGGCTAGGTATGTGTGTATGCATTTGCAGCCTGCTGAAGTTTATCTTAGACTCCTTTAAGAGAAAAGTTCCTATATAGAAAGTGAGGTGTAAATATCTTGAGTTTCCTTTCATTTCTGGGAAGCTTCAAAAATACTTACAAGGAATGAATGGGGGACATCAGAGATGATGGAAGTCTGATATTTTGTTGCTGTTATCTCCTCTAGGCCTTACTTCAAACTCACGATGTAGTGGCACATGAAGTTTACAGTGATGAAGCGCTGAGAGTTACACCTCCTCCCACCTCTCCATACTTAAACGGAGATTCTCCAGAAAGCGCCAACGGCGACATGGATATGGAGAATGTAACACGAGTTCGACTGGTGCAGTTCCAGAAGAACACAGATGAACCAATGGTATGGAGGGAACCTCAGTAAATTTTTCTTGACTCTGTGCTGGTAAAGTCCAATATTATAATGATTTTAATGACAGTTGCTGCACTTTGAAGCAGGGTTACCGGTATAGTTGGAATAGTTCAGCAGCCATTGTAGATGCTTATCTTCTCCCCTGTATATCCTTAACTTAAAATGCGATGTGTGCATTCATACTACTGCTGTACCACTAGAGATGGTTGTGTTTAAAAACAACCTTGTACTAGTTATACCAGATTAGGCTTTAAACCAAACTGCACACTTAGCACTTCAATACAAAATTACATTTTTAACAAACCAGAATCTTACACCTCATAAATCATTGCATCTTCACTTACACATAGCATCTGTTTTCATTGCTTATATTGAAGTGAGTAGCAAAGTTTTTATTTTAACCTTAAAATTTACACCCTGCCTTCAAGCATTTAGGAAAAGTGACTGTTCTTAACCACTTAAGAATCAAATTGGTTAATGTTTTGTTTTAAGAGTATAAACATTTATTTTTGCAGGGAATCACTTTAAAAATGAATGAGCTGAACCATTGCATTGTGGCAAGAATTATGCACGGAGGAATGATTCACCGGCAAGGTAATCACGTGTCATAAAGAGTTTTGTCTTCAAACACAATTACTTAGATCATTTTGTACAAGCCGTGTAACAGTACATGCTCCTCATTTTGATTGCTACTATTCCATAGTAGTGTATCTCTGTATCTGGATGGAGTCCTGTTAACTGCCTTTGTTACCTTCCAGTTGCAGATATCTTTGAGCATTTTGAAACAAGGGCCCGCTATGTGTCATTTAGGCCTTAATTAGGATAATGGGAGTCTAGCTCAGTAAAAGGTTGAAATGTCAGTAATTTTTGGAGCTCTCCTTGCTTAATCCTTTGTTTAAAAGAAAACAAAAATCCTCAGACTAGCTACATTACTTTTCCTTGTAAAAATGAAAGAGCTTTGTTGAACAAGAAATTTAAATTTCTCCATATATTTTCCCACAATTCTTGAGGATCTTTGTACTTTTGATGCTGAGGCACATAAACACGATTTGTGAAATAAAAATATTTCTTGTGCCTAGAACTTGAATCTTTATTTTCAGTTTTCACTACTGTAGCAAACACTGCAGACACACATCTTTTCTCATCTCCAGGCTACACCTTTTTTACAGCGATGCTTTCCCTGATGTATTCACTTCGTCTCTCTGACACGATCAAACCTGTTAAGAAGCAGGAAAGATAAAACTTTTCATACAAGCAAAGATGGAATTCAGATAGATTTTTATATTCCTTTAGAGGACCTTCTGAATTGGAATTTATTTGGCTTCTAAAAGTGAATTTTGAAAGGAGAATGCTTTAAGATTTGCAGGAAGGTTTTCATCCAACTGTACTTAGGTAGTAGTGATCCTCTGCAGAGCATGGTTTCACATGACTGTGTTGCATAATGGGGGTAATGAAACTTTTAAAACCTGTTAAAACTGGGTAAAAAAATCCAACATGTGCCCATTAGAATTCTGTTCTTTTCTTTTTAATTATACAGTGTCTTCTATTTCTAAAAATTTGGGAAATTTAACCCATTCTATATGTGCTTCATCAAACTAAGGTAGCCCTTCTGCCCATAGGTTTAGTTTGAAAATGAACTATACTTCAGTGTTTCTGTAGTATTATCATCTTTTTTAAAAATTATTCTAATGTTGCTAGTGCTCTAGATGCCTCTTAGCCTCACTGCTTCGTTCAACATACCTATATTTAGAATATTTTCACTGAATAGGCCAATGCAAATGTAAATTGACAGTGATCTCAAGCACAACATGTCTTTCAATCCTATTGACAGGGTCTGTGGCTTTATCTGTTTGGGGTTTTTTTTTATGTTGTTGTTTCTGCTGTCTCCTCTTGCTGTATGGAAAACTGCCAGGCAATAACAGCAATGATTAGATAATAGATCTACTGGGAGAGTTACAGGAACTGTATCAGTTCAGGTCTAGCAATATTAAGTACAAACTACACAATTCCCAGTCACAAAATAGGATTTTCTTTTGGCTACAAAACATGTTTCCAAATAGAGACTCCAAGAAGTTTTCTGCCTTCTTCCTAATAGGGTAGGATTTTTCATACTTCTGTGCAGAGCAAGAGCACATACTTCCTAAAATTGTCTTCACTTTGGCTTGCAAAGACAAACAAGGAAAGCATTTACTCCAGAACCACATCCATTCTTTGTCATTACAGATGTGTTATACATCAGTATGTCGTGAATAGCTAAAGTTCCAAATAAACACTGTACTGCCAATAGAAAAGGAACCGAAAGGAACCCAAATTAGATGGTTAAGCATAGGTATCATGGGAACTACAAATGGTACAGAAGATTTATTGTTCAAAGGTGTCAGGAATACTCTTTTAGGACAAAAATATTTACAAAGAGTAAAAAGTTCCTGCAAATAATAAAAGCCTCTTCCTTCAGACTGAAAATGTCTTCCTGTGGTTTATCAGTGCATCCACTCCCCAAAACAGAATGACCATCTACTGCTAAATGTCCGTGACTTATTCCCAACTTCTATGTGTACGACTCCATTCCAGGCATGAACAAAACAATATTCCCTTCTGTCAGAGTAACAGAAATGGGAAATGCTTCAGAAGGGGAGATTTTATTTAAATGCACTATTGAAATTATTTGATACAGGGATATTAATGAGTCTGGTTCTCATTCTAATATTTAATTGTCAGATTTATATTCTGAATAAATAATGCCAAAGAATCTTTATACTATTCCAGGGAATATGCTCTCTATGATTCAGTATTATTGCTTAATAGCAATTACACTCACAATTTCATTTTGGCATGATACAGTCAACACAGAGCCTCAATTTTTTAGTATATTTTTTAGAATTGGGTATTGGATGCCTTCCTAAGAAAGTCTGCCAAAACTGAACTTTCAAAGTGTTTCACTAGAGATTTGGTCATTAAGATTCTATATGTGAACTAGATTAATTTAAAATTCAAATGCAGGACCGTTGCATTCACATTCAGTAAACTAGTAATTGTGTTCTGTTTTCCACTGAAGAGTGGAAGAAGAGTGGTGATCAGTCCTTTTTTTTTATTATTTCACTATCAGCACGTCAGCTCCTGTAGAATTGTTTGAAGCATTTCATGTGGCTGAAGGACTTACTCTTGAGAGTACTGAAAGTTTTTGTAAACTTTGGACTCTCTTGTAGCACTGGCAATCACGCTTCTCTTTTGCAGAAGAAATCCCAAGGGTAATCAGCAACAGAGCTTGTCAGGATTCTTCTTGGTTCAGTCTGTGCTTGTGTTTAGCAGGCACACAGTTCAATTTTCATACATTTGTCCAGCTGAAAGTTTTGCTTGCATGGTATTCTTTGGGAAAACTTACTATTTTGGTTCAGGAAAATAATTATGAGGATTTTTTGGGATTCTAGTTGATTGACTTGTTTCAGGTAGTTTTCTATAGATATCTTTTACATTAGGAAATGTTTGTTAGTTGTTACTTTTCCAAGTAAGATTAATTATATTAGGTACAGTAACTGTATTAGGTACAGTATTTAGAAAAGGATACTTGTACAAAAAATTTAAATCATACAGCAGAAAGACATATGTGTGAAGAAAATGGTCTTTTCGTATTTCATTATATATGAAAAACATCTTATGGCTAATAATAAACCATGGAAGGTTTTTTTGGAGAACTGCTAGAGAAATAGGTGGGCTTGAGCTACTCAAGTCAGAAATTATCATCCAAAAAGAGCCTCCTAGGTTGCTTCTAATCTTGAAGATAATTAATTCATTTACTGCGTCCTCCTTGTTGAGCTATGTCCAGAAGCCAAACTGCATTAAGTAGTCATCTGATAAAATACTGCTTGAATATCTCTGTTGAATGTTTCCAGCTGACTAGTTGCAAGTGACTTTCTTTTCAGTGTGTGGGTTTTTACAGTGTCCTTGCAAGGGACTGATGTTTTCCCCATGTACTTTATAGGGTGCCTGGGCATCTCATGCTGCTGTATTGACTGCACTGTGAAAGCCAGATTTGTAATCTTTGGCAGCTAATACATAGCTACCAAAGTCCATTTCTGAATCTAGCCCAAAAAAATATTTTAACATTGTTTCATATTTATGCCTTTGTATGAATATTAGTACTGTCTTACAATTATCTCAATTTGTAAAAGCATGTTTGAGGTGACTGTGTTTTGGTAACTCCGCAGGTACGCTACATGTAGGGGATGAAATTCGAGAAATAAACGGAATCAGTGTGGCAAATCAAACTGTAGAACAACTACAAAAAATGCTTGTAAGTGCCCGAAATCTTTCTCATGTTCTTTATAAAAGTGCCTGTCTTATTTTGACAAAACTTTTATGTAATTGCATTGTGACTTCCCCTTTTTCTTCTATTCCTGACAGTCTGCATGTGCTACATGCACAGTCTTCCTGTGTTCAGCTATTAAGGTCTTCTGCAGGCTCTCCCATTTTTCAGTAGTGGCTGTTCTGCACATTATGCTCAGGAATGATAGAAGGCACCTCCAAGGGTCATTTTATTTTTTCCATTTAGTCACATGGAAAAGATCATTGACACCCAACCATTCCTGACAGATGTACGTCTGACCAGCTCTTAAAAAAACTTGAGTAATGGAGGTTGCCCAAACTCTCCACACAGTTGACTTTAGTATATAACTCTTCTACATTTTAGAAAGTTTTTTCTAACACTGAGTTTCCTTTGTTGAAATGCAGGAGTTTCTTCTTTTGTCTCTAGTAGGCATGACAGAAAAAGTACTGCTTTCCTCCTATTACTCATCCAAAGTTAGTCTATAAAGTTCATGCCCTTATTTTAAATCTTAAGTTTACACCAAGTGTAGTCACTGAGTATACTATGAGATAAATGAAACTTCTCTGTACCATTGATAGAATTGCTGCACGATTGGTCTGCAGTCCAATCTCATGCACAAAGCAGGGTGAACATTGAATTCAGCCCAGGTTGCTCAGGGCTTTGTCTGGTTAAGCCTTGAAAATATCCAAGGGCAGAGATTTTGAGCTCAGACAGTCTGGCTTTTTGCAGGAAAACTCCATGTTAGGCCTTGCAGGTAGAGTTGGTTTGATCATCCATAACACTTGCAAATTTTTCTGTGTGCAACCCTAATCCTGGGATCTTGGATGATATCACTAATCCTCTTGTTATATCCAGAACTACACAGACGAAATGAGTGAGTGAGTCCAGGCAAACAGCATTTTTTTGGCTCACAGTAAGCCAGCCAAAGAGAGAAAGGGAAAAAACTCCAAGATCACTTGAAGTGATCTGCTTACCTTTCTGCCCAAATCAAGTCCTGCAGTTGTCAGCCATGCAGTGGCACTTATATTCAAACTGTCATATAAGAAAATATGGCTGAGCAAAGATATTGCCACAATCTGCTGTTATTCTGCAGTTACTACTTGTTACCAATATTCTTATACTATAGTAAATACAAACTGGTAGACCCCGTGTTATCTTCTGATGAAAGACTATTTCTTACATACACTTCTACCTTTAGTACAGTAACATGCAGCTTTGCAGAAACTGTGAATATGCTTTTGCATATTTTAAATATAACATGTATGATGAAAGGGAAGAAAATGTCACTGTAGTAGCAAAGACGCCATGGATCATAAGAATATAGCTACAAATAAAACATTGATATGGAAGAAACCTATACATTTCTGAATCTCTCACCTTAAAATAAAGCTGTAGGTTCTAGGCATTCTAGAACTGGTCAGGTGAACAAACTAATAATGTATGGTTGTCTTTTACATTAATGAGAGATTATTTAAATGTTTGTTTATAAGTGAAATGACAAATTAGCCATAGCATTTTAGCTTTTCTGAATATTTACTTTAGGAAAACACCGCTGCTCTCGAACCGTGATGCTTTCCTTTCAGGCATTAGTGATTTGGAGATTTTATCTTCATTGTCTTAGTCTTTAAAGAAGTGCTTCTCTTCTTGCAGAGGGAAATGCGTGGAAGTATCACCTTTAAGATTGTGCCAAGTTATCGCACGCAATCTTCGTCCTGTGAGGTAATGAATTTAGTGAACCATCCTATTTCTTCCTCAATCCTATAACTAACTGCCTGCTGATGGCTGAATGTTACTGCTTTCTGGGAAATTGTTTCTGCCTGTCCTGTTAGATCACGCACACCAATTTTACAACAAAGATAACGGAACACGAGTAGGTCCCACCTACCTACTCAGCCCTGCCTTCATATTCATCTCATCAGCACCTTAACTAACTCTTTACAGCCTATTTAAAAAAAATAGGAAAGGGGATCCTCAACTCCTGCATTTAGGAAGCCCCTTTAAAAAAAAAATTACAATTTAAACTTGTTCTCCAGGAAGTCGGTTAAAGTTCTAAGCTGAGGAACAAGCCTCCTTTTTTTAGGCATTAAACATTATTTTACTGCTTTGGGCTGTTAAGGGTTAATTGAAGAATCTGTTTCTGTTGGAGGTAAATTTGTGATGATTGTCTGTAACAGTTACATGTGCCTAATATTATGTTTCCATGAAAAAATTTTATTTGTCATTACAGAAGAAAAAGAGATTTGGAGTTAGTTCTCGATGAACTAGAAACTCGTTGTTACAGTTTTTGCACAGGAACGTTTAATTCCCTTCTGCTCACTTAGTTATGTTCCAGATTGCAACTGAAGGGAATTAAATTCTAGAAAATGGCTACTTGAGAGATGCTGTTCCAATTTAAGCGTACAGATGGCATATGCACTGTGTAGATGATGCCAGTCTTTCTGTGCCACATGCTTAACTGCGCAAACAGTTCCCAAATTAGAATTCCGAGAGTGAAATCATAATCCCTGTTGAAGTCAAGCACCTTATCTTAATTAGAGCTGTGATTTCACCCTAATTGTTTTTGTGTCTCAGCAGATGCTCGAACACACAGAAACTGGTATTGTGATTGTCAGAACAATCTGTTTGAAAGAAAAAAAATTACTGCTTTTTTGGTTGCCTTCTGTATTTTTAATAGAAGTCAACAAGAACAAATAGGTTTTAGAGGTAGAAGGTTTGACAAATTTTCACCTATGAGGCTGATTTTCTTAAAAGGTATAAATATGAAAGCAAAAATTTTTCACTAAATGCGAAAGCTTTAAAAAAATCAAATAGAAATTCTAGAGTGTGCTGACAAATTTATGTATTGACTTCTGTGCTGTAAATAGCAGTAATAGTAAAAGATATCTCACTTCCCAATATTAAAATACAGAAACTGGTAAAACAATATACCTGCTAGGAAGATGATTCTTTGGAGAATATAATTCAGCATACAGCTTTAAATTAGTACCATTAGGTAGTAGCAATTCCTCTCTTTTCCTTAGCTTTGTGTGCTTAATTCTTCTTGACTATTTATTTCACAGAAGAGAGGAAAATGGACTCTTACCTTCCTTTGGAAAAAAGAGCAAAACTAGAAAGACACTAGACTTCGACCAAAGACAGAGGGAAAAAAAATAAGCATGTCTAATTATCACACTTCGTGGCATTTGGCATTCATTTAATAAGAGGTGCCTGAGTCTATTCCACCTGCTCGGTCACATCTATGACTTTGGCTATTTTTCCAACTGTTATGAGTGTACACAGAAAGCAAAACATTTTTTAAATCATCCTGTTAAAGTATCACTACTCCTTTGGTACAGAGAGAATTTCTTTTGCAGACTTTTTCAGGGTTATGATTCAGATAAATTGAATTCTTAACCATTGATAAAGGCTAAAAATTAATGTTGGCTGACATTACTAAGACACAAAAAGCTTGCTTCTAATGCTCTGTAGCAGGATAAATTCAGAGATATTGGATCTTCACTAGTATAGCCTTACTAGTTAAGGTATTTTTGGCAGTATTTCAGATATTTCTATAAATTTATGTCTGGTTCCCCCCCCTCAGTCATGGACTCACATAGTGTAGTTTTACCAAAAGAGGAATATAAAACAGAATCAATAATTGAGGTTTTTTTTAAGGCTGCTACCATGATCACGTCGTTGGATTGCAGAATATCTTGTTAATTTCGAATAAGAAAAACTAAATATTATTAGAATCAGAGGTGATCTGCCTTTTATATACAATCTGTCTATATGCCTTTCTATACAAAGGTATGGGGGTTGTTTTTGAGGGGAACCTATTTTTCAATTAACTGAGATCTGCATCTCACTTGCCATATTTTAATTCTTCTGTGGGCATTTAAGAGAAGTGTTTTGGTGGTGCTGAAACTTTTGCACATTTAAGGACGTCTCATCCCTGTAGTATGTAACGGCACTTCAGTGTCACTAGGCAGTTTCTAAAATCTCAACAGAATAATGTAAATTTTTTTAGGGATTTGTGGCTTTTACTGCACCTATGCCTTCCAGTCAGTTACCAGGCCTTCTATTTCCTGGAGTAGACTTTGTGTGAAAACATAATACTTCTGAATTCCCTTGTATAAAAATTTGATCGGCTGATCTATTGTGAGGTGACCTGTTTAGTCATTGGTGTGGCAAATAGCCTGAGTTACACAGATTTCTAGATAACACAGTGGCCAGGATGTGTTTACTGGTTCAGATACTCCGGAAATTACAGACTTAAATAAATATGAACTTAAGTAGTTATTGCAACACTTTCTTCTTATGGCTGATGACTGCATATGCTGTTTATCCATTCAAGCTAGTACTTTATCCAACTGAGTAAGCATTTTGCTTTAGCTACACTTGCATTCTTACTTCATACTGACAAAACACCCTGAGTAACTTTTTGTAGTGTCAGATATGTGAGAATGGTAAGGGAAGTACTTGTTTTCCTTTTTTTCTCTCTCTTTTTTTTTTTTTTTTTTTTTTTTTTTGTTTTTTTTTATAAAAGAGTATGTGCGTATGTGATGGAGCAGGNTTATAAACATTGCTTATGTTTCAGGCTGTCTTTGTGGAACAGTTAAGTTGTTTCATTAAGAAGAAAAGCCTTTATATATATAAGAGATTTTAAAATTTGGTGGTAATCATCATGGATTTTTTTCCTTTAGCCTTGCAATGTTTCCATTAGTGCTCAGACTATAAGACTTTTTATTGTCTTATATCTTTTTACATTTGTCTTAAAAATACTTCCAGAAAGGTTTCTTGAGCAAGACTGAAATTGAAATGCATTTAGAGGTTTTTGGAAAGTCTTTTTTTTTTTTCTCTTTTTTTTTTTTAATCTGGCAACAGTTTCATTAATCTAGCTGTTGTTCTTGTCAGGCTAATTTGATTTAATTTGTCTAATTTGATCAGGCTACATGTAGTAGACATAATTGACTTCTGCCATAGGATTGCATCTCAAATGCATTGATTTATCATTCAGAATCCACACCAATGAGCAAGGAATCAACAGGAAACTACTTTTGCCATTATTTGGAAATAATTGTGATTGTTTCCTCTAAGGCTTTAGCTGTGGTGCTTGAACTGAAGAGCAGGGATCCAAAAGACTGCCATTTTGTTATTTGGCTAGGGGCTAGACAAGTTTGGGCAGTCCGGATAGTCAAGTAATACTGGAATATGATGATAACATTTCTGCGTTACTCAGAATCATTGGATCCTCCAAGTGTTTTTCTGCTTTTATCCCCAGGAAAACTAGGGCTTTTTCTGATTTACTGGAGAAGCAAACTCACAACCAAAGCTGAAGTCTTTCAGTCCAGTTCTAAGCAGTCCTAGCATTCTACAAGGATGCCTCTACTCATGGATTTGTACGATTAGACTGTGCATAAGACAGTTTTTCTCTTAACTTCTTGAGTCTGGTATTTTTTTGAAAGAAAGACTAGATCCCTAGGAAATTAAGAATCTAAATGCCTTTGAAACTGCGGCTGAACTGCCTAATTATTTAAAAATTGTACATTTGCCTCTTGACTAGCTTGATAGATTAATTTCTTACAGTTAGTACTGAAATCACCAATAGCACCGAAAATGTGTATTTTCCTCGGTATGTTATGATGAACATTTGCTTTGAGTAATATGCTGTCTTCTGTTGAGGAATGCAAATCAAAGCATTCTCAAACCAAGAAAACTTCCTTCAAAGGCAGAAGCCTTCAAGAGCGTCTGGAAATAGCAGCATTCTCCAAATTACTCCAAACTTGTTTTTCTCCAAATGACTTGGGTGCTTGCATCACTTTCCAAACTTTGTGCTAAACCATCACTAACTAAGCAGGTCATAACAAATTAGGTTTAAAAAAAAGCTAATTAATTTAGGTTTTCACCTCTTCTTGAAAGTGAGAAATTGGCAGAGACAGAATTGCAAGGCAAGCAGAAAATCTCTTTATAAAAGACGAAAGTCACTGCTTTTTTGGAGAGAAGTATCTCCTAGCTGCTGTTTGATAAAGGGGATGCTGATAATCCCATACACAAAAAAAAGAATAACGGTTCCTTTAGGCCTCTCATTTTTCTTTTTCTTTCAGTAATGAATAGCTTATTTGGTCTCATTTGAACATTTTAAACTTGTTATGCTAGAGTGATTTTGTAAATATAATTAGAGCTGATTTCCCCCAGTCTGTTACATGTTGCAAATAACTGTGGGAGCCAAATGAGCATTTTGTTCTTATGCATGTAGCAGAAGTGTACAGACCTACATAATTTGAACTACAATGATTTTACAGCTATGATATTGTCAGGTCTGTCCTCAACTGTGTTAAAATCAAAGCAAGCATGTAGATAGCTATGTATGGAACTTTCTATGAAATAGTACATAATGAGTCCACAAAAAAGTGCAGAAGCTGTGAAGGAGTTTGTTCCATATCAAGCATACAGGCAGCAAGAATGATAAAGTATTGCCTGTCATTTTACTTTTCTTGATGCTTTTAAGTAGCTATGAGTTCTGTTGCATAATTAGTATGTCAGAGAATATTAGTAGAGGGCCTTTACCTGATTGATGTTGTTGCATGAGCAGTTTAGCTCCAATTCTTGTTTTTAATTTGTTCACAAAGGGCACTTGTATTGATAAAATGTGACAGAGGCAACTTTGTTTTCTCTGAAAACTCTTTTAGCCCTTTTTTCTGCTATGGTTGATGGTATGTCAGATCACCAGATAATCCTAAATTGACCTTTGACATGGAATATTGTTTTCCAAAATTCCTTTGGGAATAAAGGGGATTTTTTTTAATTATTATTATTTTTGTTATATATGAGTGAATTATTTTATTTCCTGAAGAGGTGGCTCAATTATCTGATCTTACGGAATTAAGTACTATACAATCAAAACGGCACATGAAAAAGATTGCTCTACAGGTGACTTCCTTGCCACTGCAAGGCCCAGTCAGAAATTCCTATTATCCTTCCTGTAGAATTTCCCGGTATGCACCCTGCATCTGCTGTCTCCTCACCGAAGGGCAGGACCACACTGGTAGTCTGAGTCAAGAGGGGTGGCTTTTTTAAAGTGGTATATTTTGGCGAAGTTTGATGTTTATAAGCCCGTAAGAATACTGGAGGGGAAAAACCCTTAGTACGCTAAAATGGCTGAGGGGGGAGAAGAGAGTATCCAGCCTCCTTCTCATGTGTCTGGGAGACACAACACAGAGATGCATCGTACAGAGTAGAAACTGATCCACGCTGACCTCCACCACATAGCTGGAAAAAGATTTAGAAGCGTCTTTAAAATGGAGTCTGTGCCTCGTTCTATCCCAAGTATTACGCAGCAGCGTATAACTTGCAGGTAATTACATTCAGCAAAGGCACCGGTGTGACTAACGGCCTTTAGCATTGTCGGCCACGTGAGATCTAAGAGGTCCCAGATACTCGGTAGTTAAAAAGCCGTTTGATTGCAAAGGCAATATAAGCGTAGTTATTACCTAGGATACATCAAAATGTCAAACCTGAATCTTAAGCTATGGAAAAACGTTTTGGATTTACGGAGTTTGTAGCGTGGAAACTTTCACAGATGAAGCAGCTAAGCAAATGGTTATAAGGCTGTGGATGTAACTGTTCTTTTAAATATATCTGTGTTCCTGTGATAGTGTTGTGTTGTTAATGAACCTTGTGTCTTATTTCAGAGAGATTCCCCCTCTACATCCAGACAGTCCCCAGCTAATGGTCATAGCAGCACTAACAATTCTGTTTCGGTAAGATTTCCAGTTCCACACAGAGAAAGTGTGAAAGTTTTGTTGGTGCTCATCTGCCATTACTGTTATACTTATCGTGTGGTCAGTGGAAAATTTTGTCCTGCTGATAGAACCAAGGTTATTATGTATGTAACTCCCCATTTTCTTTTTTTTAAGGGGTTTTTCCAACATATTCTTCTCATTAAGAGCCATATAGTGAATTAAATGTTAATAACTGTAACGTGACACTTCAGTCATCCTTAAATCATTGGTAGCAGTTTCCTCAAAACTAAGCAAAGGTTTAAAGTGGAAGTTTTCTTTCCATCCTGAACTTTGGAAGCAGTGTTTGAAGAAAGAATAACTGTGCAGTTGGTATTTCAAGACATTTTAGACTCTTTTTTAAGTTTTGTGTTTTGAGAGACCTCTGGAATGTGTACTGGTTTCCGCTATCTGAGTTAACGAATTGGTGTGCCCTCTGCTGTTGTGGTACGTGCACATACTTTGTGAAATATGAGCCTTGCCTGGATATGAACAGCAAAAAGAAGTGGCTTTAAACTGCACTACAAACCAAGCTATTATCATCACATCTTTAACACAAAGTACTTTTGTATGTAGATGGATAGAAAGGTGGTGTTGATCTTGTTTTCTAAAGTATTTTAATGTTAAAATTTGTGGTGTATTATCATTTGTCATCGTTTGGACCAATGTAGTAACTGTACATGCAAGTTCCTTCCGTGAGAGTGCTGTCAATACCTTGAGTTCATGGGACTAGCTAAAAAAAAAAAAAAANAGCAACTAAAAAAAAAAAAAAAAAAAACAAAACCCAACAACAACTGAGTAACTACTGCTTTAACTATTAAAAAAATTACAACTTAGAAATCATTTGCCACATTTGTGCGGATGAAAAATTTAAGACATTTTTGTGAATTAAATTGAATTTGTAACACAATTAGTAGTTATAATCTTATTCGTTGGCACAATTAATCATATTACACAGTTTTAATAAAAAATTATTTAAATTTAAATAAGTTAATAAATAACTAAATTGTTAAGATTTAATAATAACATTTTTAATATTTATAGTTGCCATCCTTCTCTTTTAAAAACAGGACTATGTATTAAGTGGAAAAGGCATTCACATAAAGAGCCTCTTTCACTTGACAGTGCTTTTGTGTTGAAGATGCTGAATTATTTATTAAAAAGCACATTCTCTATCTGCTTAAACTTTTTACCTGCTTTCTTCAGCTTGCTGCTAAACAGCCTGGGTTTGATTTTTCTTTAAGGAAAAAAACTATTTCTAAACATGGGTCAATGCTTTATACTTTTGTCTGACTTACCATTTTACTGTAATGTAGTATGAATCACTAACAAATGGTGTTGTATACCCTTAAAAAGTAAAATGAAAATTTCTTCTCCTGGGTTGACTTTATTCTGCAGGACTTGCCATCGACAACACAACCAAAAGGACGACAGGTGAATAGATATCCTCCATGGGAATTTTTGTAAACTTAGCTGCTAGTGAACATCCCTGCTTATCTTTTTCCCCCTCATATTCTGTATGTGCTGGACTAAAACATTTAAGCTTGGACAATTTGTTCCATTTTTTCATTTTTCTTTTTAACTCATTTGTTTGTGACTAATTCAAAACAGCATTTTTTTTCATATGTCCATTTGTGTGAGAGACAAAGTCATTGTTAATTTAACTGGAGATGTTGTTTTAGTTCAGAATGCATTAGTAGACTTTCTGTTGTGCAGTGACCAGTGCAGATTTTCATCTTAGAGGAAAGCTCAAATTTATATTTTAGCTGAAATGGAGACTAGTAGGGCTAGTGTATAATACTCTAAAACATTGTACTGACAAAGATTCTAAAGCTTGAGTTGGTCCATAAATAATTATTAACATTAACAGAGCTCTTCAAAGAAAAACATTAAGGATGGATTCTATCAAGGGTTGATAAGTCTGAAGACAGCCTCTTAAATTTTCAGTCCTAAGGCCCAAATTCGGTAACCTCCCTTAACTTTGTTATCTTGACCTGATGGTAGTACGATGTCAGCATGGACCAAAGAAAGATCCTCTCTCTCCAGAGAGTTCCAAGAAAGCCCTTAAGGGCTCTGCAGAGGATTCCCTATGATTCCCTTTGCAATTTTAAGAATTATTGTTTTTATGACAGCCTCCAAATCAACACATACCATGAAGTGATTTGTGATTCATCTTCAATAACGGCTCCATTTATATGTAGCCCTTCCAGAATCTGTCTCTGAATCTTTCACCACGGACTCAACCTCTTTCTCCTCCAAGGGTTTTTATAACAACTCTTGCAATTCCATTCAACAGAGTCAATGAACTCCATGATCTGTTGTCTTTGAAAATCTTTTTCTATTACTATCTGGTTAAGTTGGCTGGAATATCTAGTACACGAATGGATTGCTCTCACTTGATTTCCCATTTTTAAAGCTTACAGCTATATGGATCTTTCAACTTTCTGTTGTCTTCCAAAGTTTCCAGCTGCCTGAATGTAGTCCTGGAAAGGCTCCATGAAAGACTTTCTAAGCTGTTGTGTTAGGTTTTCATTTGCCTCTCATTTTTCCCAGGTGAAGAGACTTTGTTCAAAGCAGTATCAGAATAATGGTGTTCCTCATACTCACACCATTTATAGCTACCTGGTTTTGTTCAAGAGTCTTTTCCCATTGAACCAGCATATTTTTCTGGTAGTTGGTCATCCTTGAAGACATTAAGGGCTTGGATAATAGATACATTGCTATCTGTAAGGAAGTCTGTAACATTCCATGAACAGCCAATATGTGGTGGACAGTAGCTCAAACTGGAGCAGGGACTTGAAAAGCAAGGAAGGTTCTAGATGGTAAAAATACTGGTCACATTTTCTAGACTTATATTAGATACAGTTGAGGGGAAATAAGAGAGTGGTTCAAGACTGATTACTTGAGAGAAGGCCAATTGCTAAACAAACATAGCTGGTTTTAAAGTATCCTATTTTTCAGATTATTAAAAGAAGTTGGGTTGCTTGTGTAAACTCACACAATGCACAGCAGAACAAGGGTCAGATTGAGTATTAAAAGTTGAGTTCTATGTTGGTATTATCATCTGATGCTCTCACTGTAAACAGATAAAAATGCATCAGGAACAAGATAGTAGCGATTAGCCATTTTGAGTTAATTTATTCATAGGTTGGGTTGCAGATTGGATTACTGTAGAAATAAACTTTTCAAAATGCCATGAATAGTGTTAACACTGCATAGTTACAGGTATTTTTGGAGCAAAATTTGAGCAAAGTTGAAAAGTGTTTATTACAGTTTAAATGAGGGATATTAGTTTGCAATGTAAATATTTTTCTTTTTAAATCTAGTCAATTTTTAGAAAGAAAATCTGCAGCAGAATATACATGGCTGTCTGAGATGCTGTAAGGTGATGATGGAAGTTCATAAACTGTACAAATTATCTATATTAGACACAACATTTCATTCCAATTTTAAGATTCCTGGATGCATCAGGGCTATGATTAGCAACCAAAACTAGAGATCACTTTTATCTTCTAGGGTTGAGACCTCACTAACCCACAAAGCAAGGATTGGTATATTATTTTAAATTGTGAGGTCAGAATCTGAATTATTTCCGTTAATGTTCCTTAGAGAATAACTCAATCAAATCATTAATTTTCATTTATATGGGAGTAGACTTCCACTGCAAAACCCATGCAGGAAATTCCTGGATTCCTCCCAAGTAACTTTATGTGATAGGTGCAACACAGTACTTAATCAAAAAAAGGTATTAAAGTTCCAGTCTAAATACAAAAGATCAGTAATGTAGCTTAAGTCCTTTACACTGTCCAACAAAATTTCCTGTCATACAAATTTTTGGAACGTATCATGGGATTTCAGTTGGAAAGTACAATACAGTACAGTTCAAGGTGTGAGCTGCTGACTTTCAGTCTGTAATGACTCATGATAGTTAATAGTGATTTGAGGGACTCTTACCAGTTTATTACATGTGTTCCTTTTTGCTGTTAGGATTTTACAGTCTGTAGAAGACATGAGCTTTCAAAATAACATCATACGTCTCCATTGTTTGCTGGGGGGGGGGTTGTGTTTCATTTTCAGCTACCACTTATGCTTTTGCCATTCTGTGTCTTCCTTTGCTTGTTGCAAACAGTATGTGTAGCTACATTCACAGTTCAAATTTTCACCTGTTACTCTTAATACTGTGCCAGTAATAATATTGCAGTGTCTTTTATAAACTCTTTTTTATAGATATATGTAAGAGCACAATTTGAATATGATCCAGCAAAGGATGACCTCATTCCTTGCAAAGAAGCTGGCATCAGATTCCGAGTTGGTGATATTATCCAAATCATTAGCAAAGATGATCACAACTGGTGGCAGGGTAAACTTGAGAACTCCAAAAATGGTACTGCAGGTCTTATTCCTTCTCCTGAACTTCAAGAATGGTATGACCTAAGTTTTCTATACAAATTAATTTACCTTTTCTTTTATTTCTGTCTTTCATGCTTGTCATTGTTGTATAGCTAGGTTTTGTATCATTTTTTTTCTTTTTTTGAAAAAAAAAAGTATATATTGCATCAGTTTGCGTGGCATCGATTTTTTTCTCGTATATGCATAGCAGTAAGGGTTGCATGCAATATCATATGGGTGGTTACATTAGAAAAATAAACACCTGTTTTAGTAAACAATGTTTATGCTTTCTGATATACTCTGGGAAACAAGGATTGAAGGCCACGTACAAATTGGTTTTGTAAGAGGGTCAAATTAATTTCTCTTTTAGCTTCTAAACACTATTTTCATTAGTACTGCTTACATGCAAGCGCTGCAGGAATAAAGTGTTAGCAAGACATCAAGCACAAAGGTCACTGAGGGACTTCTGGGATTTTCCTCTCCTTTTCCTTTTTCCTGTGAAAGCCAAAAAGTAGAAAGAAACCGCACTGCGAAAATTCCTGAGTGACAGATTCAGTGAAGAGCAATGGCAAAAGCAACGCTGAGCTCTTGCAGAAGCTGTTTAATAAACATTGTAAATGTATCAGCACAAACTCTGGCAAGCAAGTCCTGGGCTGTGAATGTTATGGCCATGACTCAAGAAAGTTTATCAGTATGGATAATCTAGCCCAAAATATTTCATACAACATTTGCTAGGTAAAAGAATTAGTGTGCTGTAGAGGGTTTAACGGCACCTGTGCCACCTGGACTGGCTAAGGGAGAGTTTGCTAGAAGAGACACAGAGGTAGATGGACATTTCCTTCCATCTCAAGAGCTCCTTCGCAAGCCCTGAAATAAGGGAGGCACTGGTATAGATTGCAGCAGGAACACTTGCAATACTTCATCCTAAAGATCGACCTCAAAACAGTTCCACAGCACAACTTGCTCTGAAGTAATTTAGACCATAGTGGTCTTTTCAGACCTCATGCTCTTCTAGTCAAATCTACTGCAAAGTGGTCTACAGCCATTTTAGTAGCTACCCTTCCTCCCATGCTCACTTGATCTGTGAGCTTTAATGATCTACCACTAAGAAGATACTCTTTGTATCAAAATACCTCTGTATATAAGTCCTTTAAGTCATCCAAAAAGAAAGTTTTGAAAACTTTTACTGTACTCTTGTACTAGTAAAAAGTCTTAGTTTTCTAATTCATTCTGTGTAGCTTTTTTAAAATAAGTTGATAACAATAAAAAAAATTTTTTCTCCTCCATACGCTAGGCGAGTTGCTTGTATTGCCATGGAGAAGACCAAACAGGAGCAACAGGCCAGCTGTACTTGGTTTGGAAAGAAAAAAAAGCAGTACAAAGACAAATATTTGGCAAAGCACAATGCAGGTATGCAAAAAAAAAAATACAAGTATCTTTAACAGGTTAAATTTTTTACAATCTACCTTGCCATTAATTGTCAAGCTGGCACTGTTATATAAACCTAATGAGTTACTTAGGAAAATACAAAATTTTAATTATGCCAACATTATTGTGCTTGTTCTTTCCTATTTAAATATATAGAGAGAGCTTAAACAGTGGGAGGCAAGCTGCAACAAAATAAATACATCAGGATATGAATTTGGCAATCTGTGTAACTGTACTCTGCTCTACAGAATGCTTTTCAGTAGCATCCTCGTTGCTTTGTGTTTATAGTTATAGATTATATACGTGAAAACATCATTAAAGGGCATTATTTCTTGAAGCATTACAGCTGGAAGTGGATTAAGAGCCATTGTGTAGTCGGTGTGTTGTTTACGATTACCAAATAGAATGAACTGTGGAAGTTTATCCCCCTTGCAGTGATTTCTACCTGAATCCTAAGGTTTGGGTTTCTATTTAGGTTGCTGAAAAGTTGTATTGTTTTAGAAAATTATGAAAGTAGAATTCTGTAGAGTAAGAGATCCTTGTTAAGCAAAATTCATTACTTTTAGTAGTAAAGAAGGAAGAATTCTTCATTCATGAGCAAATTTTAATTCTGTTCTTCTTTTAATATAAAATACTCAATGTGTTGAAACTGTTTCTATTGCTTTTGCATTGATATCCCATACTGTCATGATAAATACATTGTTGTGGTCTCTTGGGAGACTTGCAAAGATTTTTATTAGAATTAAAAGATATACCTGTCCAAACAGTGTAATGAAAGTATTTCATATATTGCATTAATTTCGGGAGGGGGGGGGGGGGTCCAATTGCATTAAAATACATCAATTAAACAATATAAATCTGTATTTTCACATTTCTCCTTACCTGTACAATCTGTGTGTAGCATCAGAGCTGATAATATATCAGTACTACAGAATTTATATTTACTTAAAAGTAATTTGAAAATAAAATCTAAGAAAGTCAAAGAACAGTAATTGTCATTTATACTCCTTAATTCACCATCACATTTAAGATGTTCACAGTTAAATATAAAATTGCACGTTGCCATAAAAACCCTTACAAGTAGAGGTTGAAAGCTTTAACTTGTTTCCTTCCTTTTGCTGGTTTGACATTCTGGTTGTTTTGATATTTCCACTTCATTGCGGTAGCACTGAACTATGTTCTACTAATTGTGACCTTAACAAAAACCGTTGAGAATAAACTGTATTTTATGACCTAAAGTCTTTGACAATTCTGGTTTTAAAGTATTATCAAGTGCTCCCAGCATACATTCCCACAGCATTGTTACTCCCTTCAGTTGTGACGGTATAACTTTACGTGGCCATGCTGTTAACTTGATTAACTGAAGAACAATGCAACAAAAAGCCTTGACTCTTTTTCTTTAGGGTAGATACATTTCTTAATACAGTTCACAGTGCAACTACGTAGTTAATTGTGTCAGTGCACCCAAGACAGCACACTACCAAGGCATAAGCAAAGGAAGGAGGATGGCCAGGGAAGGAGAAGGAGCAGGCAATACTTTAGGAGGAAAACTAGCTCAAAGAATTGTGTCAGTTAAATTCCTGAGAGGGACTTTCCTATTTTGATGTAGGCGGGGACATTTTGGAGAAGGTTGGCAGCACTTTGAGTCTCATGGTTTGCCTGCCTTGGTGCTTCCACCATCAGTGCTGCTAGTCACTTTACATCAGAGCACAGTGTTTGCCAAAAATCAGAAACAGGAATGTTAAAAATTTTCATAATGACCATAAAAGAAACTATTCAGAATACCATCTGACACTTCCCCTTCCCCCTAAGAAGTCAAAAAGTTGATGAAGGCACAGACTGGAATCAATATTTCTCTTAGAAATGTTTATTGATCTTACTGTCCTTGAGGTATTAAAGGTGATGCCAGTAACGTTCCGGGGAATGACGCCAAACAGGACATAAAGAGGTTCACTGAAATGCTGTGTGCTCACATGAGTTTGTTAAACGTAACTAAGGTGGTACGGAATTTACCTTCTCTGAACTACTCTCTCACGTCTGGTATTGTTAGTCAGAAATACGGTAACACTGGTATCTGTCTCAGAATAAAAACCAGATCCTTTTTTTCTGCCAGATTGAAAATAAGTATAATTAATTTGGAACTGAGAAGTCTAATCCAGATGTCAAAATGTTCCCCTTCAAGAAAGTAGAATTTATTTCTCTTATATCTTAGCATAAAATTCAATAAATCATTTAGCAGTATGTAATCTATTTGGACTTCCCTGTTATTTTTGTCTTGGGGATGAGACTGAATTGAGGTGCTGAGAAATGACCTAGTAAAATACTTCATAGTCAACTAAGATTTGTGTGGCGAGCTAATGATTTGAGAGCTAAGGTGTTGGTGTGATATGCTGGGATATTACTGGAACTAGAAATGAAATTATTCTGCAAATCAGACATCATTTATGAAGTAAAGAGGAAAGTTTTTCAATTACTTTTTATAATTATAAGCAAATATAATCTCCCTTACAAGCAAAATATCATCCCATTTTTCTTTCCTCCATACTTGATATTAGAGTATTGTGTCCTTCAAGAGACAATTTCATGATCATACATCTTAACATTGTAAAGTCAGTTTTAAACCAAAGCCCATAGAGAAATTTAAATATTTTTTCATTATTAGGTTCACTGACATTTTAAAAAATGCTCCAGAGATATACTGCAGCATATCTAGATATATTTTTTATTTCTTTTACTGAAATGTTATTGCAGGACTTCATAAAAGAACACTCTTTAGAATGTTCTAGAACTATGCTTCAGATTGTGCATAATGTAGAAAATTGCCAAGCTTTTACAAAATACGTTTATCATTTCTTAATGTGATTTATTTGCCTTGTGTTTAGACTATTGCATGGTAAAGTTTATTTTGTGCATATACTTTTTATTTTACTAATATATTACAAGCCATATCTCAATGACACCTGTACATTTTTCATGCTGTCTTACTCCCAATGGCCTCTGTGCATGTAAGTAACCTGTCAAGTGACAATGCCTCTTTATTTGCTTCTTACTGTTTCCTTTCAAGAACTCCTTTTCTTTATTAGCTAGTAACACAGAAGCGTTAAAGTTCAGTCTTTAAATGTGCCCTGTATTCCTCATATCTTGTCTCTGTTAAAAAAGGAATCATTTTTCTTTTGCATTTGAAAACCCTACAATCATTAGTTAACTCCATGTAGATTGAGACACATCTTCTCCATGCTGCTAGTTTGTGAAGAAGGCATTAGTATGTATCATTTCTGTTGTTTGTTCCTGTTGTTTGTATCTAACATAATGTGGTTTTGTTCGAGAAGAAGATGAACAATGGAAATTTTTTTATTATTTTCTAACGGGAAAAGATACTTGCAGGCCTAGATGGCTAGAATGGTAAAACTGTTTAACATGTTGTATATCTTTAGCATTTTCTAATATGAAATGAATTATTAATTAGTTTAAATAGTGTGAAGGTGCAAAAAGGACAGTAGTAAGAATTCCATGTTTGTAGGTTTGTGGAATGGAAGAAAAATATGACTAAATTCTTGCTTGTAATATTTGGGGAAAGGTTGAAAGAGATTCTTCTTTGGGATGAAATTCAAAATGCTTCAAATGGACTAGGAGGTTTTCATATCTGTATCTTCTCAAGGTCTTAAAGAGTTGACTATGTCAACTGACGAATTTGTAGTTTGACCAAATTGAAGTAGTTGTACCTTAGGGTAAAAAGACTGCCGTTGAATTGAAAAATCTGCCCTGTAAAACCAAATGGATTAAGTTAAATCCTTTGCTGCTTTAACTGGGACGTTAGTACAAAGCGAGCATGTGCTTGCTGGTAGGCTCCACAGTCTTAATGCTGATCTTGGTGGCTGGAGACTTGTGGAGCCAGCAAGCTAAAGGTCCTGCCACTGCCTGCTTTCCTAAGGGGCTTTGGATAGGGGGAGAGGGATATATCCAGGCTCACCCTAAAAGATGGATGGGATATAGTTGAGGTAAATACACCAGCTTAGGACTTGGAAACACTCAGATATCCCATACTTGAGATGCAGTCTCTCCTCCCTTCTTTTTATAGCACATGTAAATACAGAAGTGAAAACTCTTGTTCTTTATCCTGCTCACGAGTGCTGATTTGTGTAATCTTTATAATTAACTGCCTCCTGGCTTCTTTTTTCATTAGAATTCTGCAAGAACTACCACAGATGTTGTGTTATTGGGCACAGGAGGAATAAGCTGGTTTTAATGAACAAAACTTGATTTGTCGATCATTATATACCTTGGCAATTGACAATAGATTTATAGGCATGGTGGAATTCATCCAATTTCAACTGCAGTTGAAATTCTTTCTGAAATAATACTTTTACAATTTTTCCCTAAATATGGTGGAAGTTCTTTTATGTAATGCCATCACTTTTCATTAGAATTCATTCTGTCGCAAGTTTTAAAAGCATGTCAATTTAACTAGCACGTGTGTTTAAAGAGAACTCTAATTACAATTAATATGACAGTAGTTTTGAAAAATAAATACCGCAAAGTATTAACACTCTTCTCTATACATTTCTCATAGATCTTGTTAAAACATGATTATGGAGAGTATCCCTATCTTTAGTGTAAATAGATGTTCTCATACTGTATTCGTGTTGGTCACCGTCTACAGACTTTTCTTTAGTATTGCTATTTCTTAGGAATGCAAACGTGAATGGCATGCCATTTTAGCTAATTTTTGTGGTCTGCTGAATACTGCATGAAAGGACATGCAAACTTTCCTGAGCATTTCAGTAGCTTTGTTACTGCTTTTTAACGGTTGTTTAAATGAACACTTTTGTTAGAATTGCATAATGAAATGGTTTTATTTTCCATAACATATTACTTTGTATTGTAAATCTAAAGCTTGCTAAAATTATTATTTGTAGCACAATTAATTATCACCCTTAATATGCCTTTTTTTTCTTATCCCTGTGGGGGTTTCTTTTGTGTTTTAGTGTTTGATCAATTAGATCTCGTCACATATGAAGAAGTAGTAAAACTGCCAGCATTCAAAAGGAAAACACTAGTCTTACTAGGTAATTTTGAGTTATTATTCTGAACATAACAGCATAGTTTTGAACCCCTTCTGGTGGAAAATTTATAATTCATTTTTCTGTTGTGGATTAGGTGCACATGGTGTTGGAAGAAGACACATAAAAAACACACTCATCACAAAACACCCGGACAGATTTGCTTACCCCATTCCTCGTAAGTAGCAACATTCAATACAGTGCAAGTTTGTTTGTAGCATCCTTAACAACATACCCATTGTAGCACTTACTACGCGTTCACTCCTGCGGAGATGAATCCTGTCTTAAAGGTGGGAACTGTGATAGGACTGGGTATATTTCTTCTTCCGTTTTTTTCAGAGGGAGGGTTAGTAAGTAACATCACACTTACATCGAATGTTCCCGAGTATTCACAAAACTTCTTGCTAAGCATACTTCTCTCCACCCCAAATGTTTGTTGATTTAGAATGAAAGCTAAAATGTTTTTCATTTTTCTGTGCTAATTTTACATTTACAGTTCAGAAACTGCAACAGCCATGATATTTAAAAAACTGTGTGTAATTCCCATGAGAAGAAATATAAACTGGATTTAGAGGAAAAATGTGTACCTTATCTGAATGTTTTAAATTACTTTTCACAGCCTAGCCTTGAGAATTGGTATTATACTAAACTAGCCTCAAGTTCCCATAGATGACAATAAGAAAAAGAAAACGCAATTAACTTCACTGCTTACAGGCAGGTTGTTTCAAAGAGCACAGGGATGTTTTCCCTTCATGGCAATCCCTATCAATACCATGGCAGGAATTGCCTGTCCTGCTACACGATCTCACGGAGATGCACCCTTTTTCCTCAAGCTAGGCACTCTGAAACAAGAGCATCCAGGAGCTAACTCCGTCTGCTCTATTTCAGGCTACCTTCAGAAACGCCACGCATGGCTCAGAAGTGACATTGATTACCATTCATGCATTAATTTCATTTTCTTTATACCTTGTTAGTGCTTTACTTTAAAATCACGTTTAGGTGTTTTTCTACTTATAAGGATTTTGTTGTTGCTAAAAAGTATTATTTTTAAGAACCCATCTGTAAACCTATTTGGAAGGGGAAAAGGATCAGTTGGCTGCTGATTCGAGTTCCCCAGGCTTGCTCGCAAAGGAGTTAAAGACCAGTGCTAGTAGAAGGAAAACAGAAAGACCCTTTTGAAAGTGTGAGCCATTAGATCACGCCAGCAGCAGTGTGAAACCACACTGTTTGTCACACTGCTGTTTATATCTAGACACTAATATCCTGGATTAGACAGAAAACTGCAGTGCCAGGAGTCTGTGATGTATGTTGTACCTATGTTATTCAATACAGACAAGATTATATGGGGAGAAGGGGGTAGTAACCCAGCAAATACGTTCTCCATTACAAAGCTCTAAAACAAAGAGTAATAAGTGTTTTACAGTATGTTTTTCACCCAGTGTTTCTCAAGTACTGACCGTATTGCTGTGGAGAGGTAGAAGCTGAACTAGTTGTTTTATCTTCAAATACCTCTTAAAATGGACTCACCTATACCGTGACGACCATGCCTTAATTTGCCTGCATTAGGTTCCTGCTCTGTGGAAGCACTGCAATCACTTCACTGATTATATAAGAAGACTAAAAAGACTAAACTAGAAAATTGGGATGAAATTCAGGTGCTTAAGCATCAGTATGATGTTCAGTTGCCTGTTTTAGACATCACCTGATCTCCAGCCCCCCTGCAGAAGAGCAATAGTCTCCTTTAACTCTTGTGTTATATCTAATAGTCCTATGTGGATGTTTCAGATTTAAGGTGGATTTAAGGCATTTAGGGCATTTAAAATAGCACTTTATGCTGGTGTTTAGAGACCCAAATTACTTCCTTAAATAGATCTAAAAATATACTTCTAAAATAGATCACATAAAATATATGCCATACATTTTAAGTATTATGGGAACTTGATCTGTCTTTCAGCTGACTCTAGGTAGTTGAATTTATTCTTTCCAACTCTCAGGGATGGATTTTACTGCATTTTCTGCAGTCTTTTACAAAGCCATGGTAGCAGTAGGTAGCTTTTAAGAGAGACCTTAAGTTGGGTGTGGAGTTTTAGGGCATGCTTTATGAAGAAATTGTCTACCCACTGTAAACCTGATTGTAAAGGTCATGTCGCGCACAATGGTAATTAGTGAAAAGGATTAGTAGGCCATACATCTCTTACCACATACGTCTGCAGAAACAATATATTCGAAAAGTTTGTTATTGCTAGGTAGCTTTCATCTCTGTTGACCACAAGTAATCAGAACCTCACCTACTTTTTAGACTTACACTTTCACACTCAGAAGAAGAAAACCTCATAAGAATTGAAGTAAAAAAATGGAAAATACAGAAATGTTTTTACAAAATAGGAGGATTTGGGGGAAATATAAGAGTATGCAAGTTCAGTGGACCTAGGGCAGCAGTGAGTAGTATAGTGATATTATATGGTTTATGTAATCCATTGTTCTTGAATTCCTTAAAATAACTATGATCTATAATATTTCTATAGAACTTTTCATCTTTGAAATATGCTAATTAATCCTCAGAACATTGCTAATTAATCCTCAGAACAGCAATAGGTATAATTAAAAATAGAATATGAGTTCAATTTTTTGATACCTTGTTTGAAATTATGATAGGGTTGCTGGAACATATGGAATTAGATTGGGAAGAGATGTGGTGTTTCAGATATGTTGCCACATAAATGTGATAGTGGAAAAACATGAGAATAAACCAGTTTGTGAGGGAATATTAGAGGAAAAAGAAGCAAGTGGATATCAGTTTGCCCGTGGGGAAAAGAGGAGCAGACAGCCTACAGAATCACAGAATGGTTGAGACCCCTACCTCTGGAGGTCATCTGGTCCAACCTGCTGCTCAAGCAGGGCCACCTAGAGCCAGTTTCCGAGGACCGCGTCCAGGTGGCTTTTGAATATCTCCAAGGATGGACACTCTACCACCTCTCTGGGCAATCTGTGCCAGGGCTCGGTCACCCTCACAGTGAAAAAGTGTTTCTGGATGTTCAGACAGAAGCTCCTGTGTTTCAGTGTATGCCCATTGCCTCTTGTCCTGTTACTGAGCACTACTGAAAAGAGACTGACTCCATCTTCTTTACACCTTCACTTTAGATATTTGTACTCATTGATGAGATTCCTCCTGAGCCTTCTCTTCTCCAGGCTGAACAGTCCCAGCTCTCTCAGCCTTTCCTCATAGGAGAGATGCTCCAGTCCCTTAGTGCCCCTTCATGGGACTTTACCCAGTATGTCCATGTCTCTCTTGTACTGGGGAGCCCAGAACTGGACGCAGCACTCCAGATGTGGCCTCACCAGTGCTGAGTAGAAGGGAAGACTCACCTCCCTCCACGTGTTGCCAATACTTTGTCTAATGCAGCCCAGGATACCTTTAGCCCTTCTTTGCCACAAGTGCACATGGCTGGCTCATGTTCAACTGAGTGTCTACAACGACCCTCCAAAGGGCCTTTTCTGGAGACCTGCTTTCCAACTGGTCATCCCCCAGCATGGGGTTGTTCCTCCCCAGGTGTAGGACATGGCACTTCCCCTTGTTGAATTTCATGAGGTTCCTTTCAGCCTGTTTCACCAGCATGTTGAGGTCTCTGTGGATGGCAGCATGACCTTCTGGTGTATCAGCCGCTACTCCCAGTTTTGTATAATTCGCATCCTTGCTGAGGATACGCTCTGCCCCATCATCCAGATGTTTAATGAAGTTGTTGAAAAGGATTGGGCCCGCACTGGCTCCTGGAGTAAAATGGAGATGTTAATTGAGTTGTTTAGAAACTGTAAAAACTGTGAGGTCTGGCCTTTGTTTGCTGTTGAAAGCAGCTGCAAGTCTTATAGTCTTGACCAGGTAAAGGTTATTTATGATCTTCTGTTCTTCTTCTGTCACCTTTTGATTTATACCTCTTCCAAATCCCTCTATCTCCTGCTTTTCCCAACACACCTCCCTCAGACTCATGCTTTTTTCAGCCCCTGTCATTGTGCCTACCCTGAGCTCATGCTTCATTATTCTGTATGTGATTTAACAAGTCATCATTCAGTGAATAAGTATTGATAAGCCAAAGAAAAAGCCATATATAAGTTTAATATTGCTTTTGTACTAAAACTATTTTGTATTTTTTATTTTCAGACACAACCCGACCTCCAAAGAAAGATGAAGAAAATGGGAAAAATTACTACTTTGTATCACATGACCAAATGATGCAGGATATATCAAACAATGAATATTTGGAATATGGCAGCCATGAGGATGCAATGTATGGGACAAAACTGGAAACAATACGAAAGATCCATGAGCAGGGACTAATTGCAATACTTGATGTAGAACCTCAGGTAACTAATTAGAAGTATGCAAAAATGGGACTCACCACAAATCCTTCAAACTCATCTTATTGAGATATATTTCTTTTTATTGATTGCACACTACATAAGTAATGCATACAGTAATGTGGAACAAAAGTCCCTGGAACACCAAGTTACCAGTCTGTGAAGTAGAATTCTGGTAATCATCTGGTTAGAAGAATACACAGCAGCAACAAAGTCATAGCTTAGCTTGGTATGGAACCACTGTAGCTTGAAAATCTACTTGCCATAGAATTTTTTACTCTGTTAGTCTCGTGTCCAGTGAAACGTATCCAAACAAGTGACTGTTATTGCCTGCCAGGAGTAATGTTTCAATATTTTCAGAAATTTCCCTTTGATGCTGTCTGAGAGGGTAATCTTGTTCCTAACTGACTCTTGGCTCCATATCGCTATTAAGCATGGTCAGAAATATTTGTGGTCAGTCACTGATACTGATCCTGTTTGCCCAATGACCAGATCAGTGTTTTTACTTTATAAACTCCTTTTTATGTTGCAGCATTATACCTTTCGGAAGAGGGCAGGGAGGAGAATCAGACTCTCAGGGAACATTAATAGTTTGTTCATTCATTATATAAAATCATCAGTAGAAAATTTGAGTATGTTTCCTTTGAAACATCCGTGTAGTCATGACTTTCAATTCACAGGGATGCGTTTATATGTTTTGTTAAGTGGAACAATATGAATATGGACAAACATGATGTTTATATTATTCTAGCAGATGGAAGGAAATGGGAAGAAAAACAAATTAAAATTGCGACCAGTGTTACCTATTTAAATTAGGTGCCTTCTTTCTTCTTTGTGAGTGGATTCCAGAAGTTCAAATTCTTTAAGAATTTCATAACAGAAATAAGATACCTGACTAGATTATTTCGGACAGTTTACATAGAATGCTGGTGTGGTGCCGTTCTGAAAAGTAAAATCCCACATTTAACAGTTTTCAGGGAGAGCAGCATTTATAATTAGTTCAGATGGAGCAGCTGCTAAAAGCAAACTCTCTTGATAAACCTTTTCAACTTGCATTATTCAGAAGCATTACAATTCTCAGAAGCCATTTAATCCTTGTTAGAATATATTTACCTTTGGGAACAGACGCCTTTCCTACACTTCCCCCAGCATGTGTCTAGCAAGCCTCTTTCTTAACCAGCTTCCTCATTCATCCATCTCAGCTCATTAAGGCCAGCCTGTTTGTGGGCTTATTCCTAGTTATCCTACACTGCTTGCCTCTTTTCCCTTGGGTACCCTTAGTTATGTGAGTTTTCTCAACTTTCACATACGAGGTTTCTCTCTTCTTTAGGGAAGGTTGGCATAGGTGATATATACTGGTGGGTTTCAAGCAGCAGAGATTAAAACCTTTTTAGCCTGGGAAAAGGATGGCTTGTGGGGCTTTGTTTGTTGTTTTGTTCAGGGGTTGTTTGTTTGTTTGTTTGTTTTTGAAATTTGGAAAAGGCAGGAAGTGGAAGGAGCAAAAAGTTAAGTGTCTGTATTGACTCAGATCAGTTAAAAGCAAATACCAGCCTTGGTAAAGCATGATTTTGTGTCTTTTGCTTGTGTGACTGAACTTATTTCGCATTGATTTTTGGGAGATTGTTCTAAAATATCTGATTTTTTTTCACTTAGGCATTGAAGGTCCTGAGAACTGCAGAGTTTGCTCCTTTTGTTGTTTTTATTGCTGCACCTACGATTACCCCAGGCATTAACGAGGTATGGCATGTTGCAATCTAATGTCCTATCAGAGAGAGAATTAAGGATGAGACTCAAATATGCAGATAAGACTCTTTAATTGTTTCCTGGTCTGTAAATGGAGAGGCAGAAAGACAGTTGTATGGCAGCATTATTAAGTTCATTGAGATGTATTTATTATTAACTGATTTTTCCAATTCAAAATATGAACTTCAAGTTGAAGGATCCACGTGATGTATTCTAAAAATACATACTCTTTTATTTCATTCCCTTCCCTAGCTCAAAGATCCATTTCCAAATCCTTGACAAATCATTAGCAGAGATTACTCAGTTCTGAGTTTCAGTGCTAGCACTAGATTACAGATGGCCTGAACTGTTTTTTCTATACCGCAAATATATATCAGAAATAGACTTATTAATTTTGAAGACTGTTCTCTAAGAATTGGAAGCTTTGACCAAAGGGGTAATTGCTTGTGGAATAATGTTAACCGTGGAGGTCCACATCCTGAATTTCATACTTAGTTTTTATAGAGTATCCACTCCGCAGATTGCTGCTGATTCCAAAGATGATACCAAGCAATTCTGGATTTAGCTCACAACAGGGCAAACGGTATTTATACAAACACTTTATCTGCTCAGCCTGTTTTAAACCATGATATTAAGGTATTTAATCAATTGGATTTGACCATGAATCTGTTGCAAATCTCCTAGATGTCTCCTTGATCACGCAAAAATAAAGTCAGAAGCCCTGCCTCTACATCCTGTTTCTATAGAAATGTAATTACAATACCCTAAGTATGAAACTATGACATCACTGCAGAGGCTTGCAGGATAATAAGGAACAAGACAAACATATTTAAATGCAAATACTCTGAATTATTCTTAAAATAGCATGTGGAGAGTGAAAAATACTGGCCTCGAGCTGCAATTTTACGGGCAGCTGTGGCGTTCTACTAGTTTGCTGTTGCTGAAGGGAGTGATTCTCTCTAGCTTGCTTCTGGGACATATACTGCCAGTCTGCGCTGGCCATGGCGCTTACCAGATCCTTTAGTGAGCTACTTTAGCTCTAAATGGGATTTTTGTCAACTTTCAAGCAGCTCACAAGGGATCCGACAGGCACCAATGCCAAGTGAAAGCCTATAGCCAGGAAGAGCGATGGGAGAGGGAAGAAGGATCTTTTAACTTTCACAGCAGTCAGTTCTGTCATTTCACTGTGTCTTATGGACCCGTACCCTAACTGGTAGATGTCGCGAGGGAACAGACGAAGGTCTCTCGGAACACCGCAATTTGCAATGTTAGTGAAATGATGGTTTGTCTAACTGCTGGTGTTGGCACGTGCTGTAAATCAGTACGATCTTGAAAAAATACTAAGATTTTGTATTCTACACTGAATTTGCCTTTGTGCAAGCAAATGGCATGGCAGCACTTCAAAAACAGAATCGTTCTAAGGTTGTGTCAGGCAAGCATTGTGCTTACAGCAGAGCTCAGGAGGCCAGGCACCCTGTGGAATTACGTAGTTGCCTGGGTTTGTTGCCTCCGTACCTGTGTCTCAGCTCCCAAATAGTCTTCCTTGGCCTCGCTCATCTGCCAGTGGTACTTAGCTTTTAATCTTCCAGCTGTAGGATATAATACAGAGACATTTGGGACTGTTCATATGAGGGAGAAAATGTTTTCTGTGGTACACTGGGAAGAGGAGAGAAATGTACCTTTATAGTAGCGGTGGAGAAATATTTGTTCATGCCAAAGAAATATTAGTAGAAGCAAAGTATTATGGTCTAAATATTTGCATTCATGCTGTAAGACTGTGTCCTTATTTTAAGTCTCTGTGCACGCAGGGATTCACTCAAGCACACAAATTGCTGAACTGGGGCCACACTTGGAAAGCATGCTAATTTATGAATCAATTAAACTTAAGGAAAGGGAGGGGCGGGAAATGGTAACAGCAATAGGTAATACCCAAATACAGGATCCTGTTTTCCTAGGTTTGCTGGGCTGCACAAAGGGAGATATGCAAATTGTGTCTGTGTGTTACCAGCCTGCAAGGGAGCAAACAAGGCTGGAGAGTGCGTGTTTCATATTTCCTATCCATGCTTCTGGTTTGAAAGGGTCATTTGCATAATGAGTATCCCCTTCTGTTTATCCTTTTCTCCTGCTTTGTTTATTTTACTTAGGCTTTTTGAGAATACTTCTGTAAATGACTGTCCTTTTCCCCCCCCTTATGTTTTCTTAAATTTCATCTTTGCTTTTCTTTTCGTTTTCCTGCACTCGTACTAATTGTACATAGCTGCCAAAATGGTGCAGAAAATTGCCTGTAAGTACCAGCTAGGGGCTGACAAGGTAGTCCTAGTTATCTCAGTAGTTTTAGAATGTAGATATGCTCATTCCCATTCAACATTACTTTCACCGTTGGAATAAAAATTAAATGTAATAATTACTTCGGATATCTGTGCTAAAATTATCTGCTAGTAAAAAGCAACTAAAGAGTAAAATTTCTACTCTTACAGCTGTACGTCTGAACTCTGTAGTAAAATCAGTGCAGAGGCCTGATCCTAAAACGTTCTGTCTTGAGACACGTTAGCCTTTCGTAGGATGCACAAAATATCTCAATAATCAAGGACCACACAGCAAGAGTTAGGAGACAAAATATTATGCTTTCCAAATGAATATAGCAGTGCATCGTGAGTAATTCTGCAAAGCACAAAACCAATTTAAATCATATAGGAAATCTCCCGGAGGGTACCCGCCTGTCTAATCGCAAAGGAAACTTAAATCAGATTATTGCTGTGCTAAAACAGAGAGAGGAGAGAGCACATCAGGAAACACTGGAGCAGTTCCTCTTTCCTCCAGCTGTTTTCTACCTCCCGTTGCCCAGATAGCAGCAAAGAGGAGTTGACCGGCTCCACTTTTTTGATCTAAAACTTTATTGAACTATGTGTAAATCTTTACTGAGCCAAATTCTTCTGAATTTTAGCTATGCTTCCTCCCTTCCTACAGCCAAAGAACAGAAGGAATTTTTCTGCAGACGTTTGCGGTCCACCAGCTGTTTAAATTGTGGAGAATTTCTTTCTGTTAGAGCAAAACTGGCCAAGGCCTGATGGTGTGTTTGTACATTGTTCGCAGCCTTAGAAGGGAATATTAGTAATTTGTTAGGCTGTGCTTTGACTGTCACAAGTGGCAACTATAGTCCTATTGCACTTCAAGGCCAAAAAACCCCAGCCCTCTGAGACTGAAGATGTCACTGAAGGCCATTATGCACGTGGGAGAGATTTCACGGATAAAAGCCATGTTTCACTCCTTTCTGTCCCAGCTATGGTGGAGAAGGAGAGAAGATTAAGAAAAGGAACTGAATTCTAGAGATAGGAACGAAAGGTCTGTTCCAATAATGGACACACTGCAACTAGACCCACACAAAATGCCTATTGCATGAGAGCTGAAGGAAGAAGATGAGACAGATGTTCTGCTCCCAAATGTGAAATTTTTGAAGCTGCATCTGTCTGAATGTTTTGATAAGTATCTTCTTTCTTGACACTATTGAGAGCACAACTGTTGGAGAATATTATTCTTGGAGAATAATCTGGGATCTTCACTATTTGAGATTTAAGTAAGAAATTTTAGAGAAATTGAGAGGAACTTACTACAGCAAAAATTTTGGGGAAGTGTTAGTTTCAGAGATGGATTTTGGCATTGAAGACTTGCAGACACAGAGGAAACACTTAGCCAAGTCTGACATGGTTTTGAATGTACAAACTTTATCACTCTATCACAAACACAAGTGAAATTTGTCTCCAGAATCAAACCAAAATCAAGAACTGTAATCTATTTCTCAGAGCTTGAGAAAGTTCAAACCTGTTGAAAATTGCTGCAATGTCCTATCCCAAACTTATTACTGCCCCTAAAAGAAGTAATGTTTTCTATTTCCAACAGGCTAAGAAATTTAGATATTCCATAATACAACCCACTTTAATCCCAGTAAAGTTGGATCTAGGAGCAGCTAAGTCAGGAAAATATTAAAATTTAATGAGTTTTTGAAACTCTTAGTTTTGTGACATCTGTGTGTGCAAGCTAAATATTAGCATTCATTCTTATTTACCTGCCGGTTGTTTGGGGTTTTTTTTAAATAAGATAGCTGTAAGTTTTTCAGATTTTTATTTTGTCAGTCACAGTAAGATACATGCCTTAGTGAGAAAAGTTCATTCTCGTATTTGTAGCAGGTAAAGATGACGCTGATGGGAAAACTGAAAGTAGTTAATTATGAATTAACAGTTCTGAGGCTTCATGGGGAAGTTCAGGTAGTGTTAGTCTTTTGCATGAGATTAAAACTTTTTTAAAGGTGCAATATATTTTTGCTAAGACTGGCTTTAAAATATAAAATTAATCTTAGCTAGATATGTTGAAAACACTGAAAATATTCTGCTTGGCAAGATTATTTTTTTTTCCTTTGTAGGTTAACTTAAACAGAACCGTTTAAATCCTCAGCTGATTTAAATTGATGTTCCTTTTGGAATCTATGAAAAGTTGGCAGTTTACCTAACTAGGTTTTGTTGCTTAACGACTCTGGGCCAGATGAAATGTTCCCCAAACATATTTAATATTAGTATTGATCCATATTGTTCAATTTGGTAACAGCATAAATTAAATTTGCATGCACTGGTGTCTTCTACGGAAGTTCCAGGTGTCACTGGTGATGCATAATGGTCTGTTCAAGGAGCATCCCCCGTACAGAAGTGCATGGGAGAAGTATTTATCTGACTTCGAATGAAAATTGTAGTTATTATCAAGTGAAAGTGACATTTCCCCCTCGTTTGGGGCTGCAGCTTCAGGAGAGAAGCAGAACTGTAACTTTGGTACCGAACTTCTCCTCCAGAAGTGGCTGGTTTCGTAGCTACAAGGAAGGAGAACTGTCTCAGCGCAGGTTGTTCCCTTCAGAGGACCTGAAAGCCGCTGTTCCACAGCTACTTGTCACCGTAACTGCAAATACTTGGAAAGTTAAAACAACAAAAAGAGTAGGGTCTCTTATTAGGTAGATAAAAATCTGTTCCCAGAATAATTCCTTCTGAAAACAGCTATAGGCACCGTGTCTGTACTTCCTGCAGCCTAAAACTCTGCTATAATAAAGCATATCCCGGTTGATTGATTGAGTAGAGTGACCCTATAGATACTACAGAGCAGCAGGAGTCCCTACTGTTCATATTTAACTTTGCCCCGTATCCACCCCTAACTGGTGGGGCGGGAAGGACCTGATTACTTTCCTGTGGCTATTTCAAGGTTCCTGGAAGCAGCAAAAGATTTTTTTTGGTTTTTAAATTTCTACGGGAATTTTCAGGAAGAGAATTCAAACTTATAATTGCTGCAGAGCCCTAGCAAGGAGCCTTTTGCAATCCTGCTCTCTCAGAAAGGCAGACCTCGCTAACAAAGCCCATCGCTGTAGCGTTGCCGGTTGCACAGAGTCTGGTAGCGCACCCACAAAGAAGGATGCGCTCGTTTCCGTAAGGGCATTGACATAAAGCCACGGTGAGCACCAGTCTGCTGGTCCTTCTTGGTGTGGGCTGCGTGGTTCGTCCTCAGGACCTCACACTTAGAGATGCTGGAAATGACATGCTCAGAAATAAGAACCGCAGGGTAATGTGGAGCGAGAACTTCCTTGTTGGTAAATGATTGTTAAAGGAAGTAGACCCAGAAGACCGATGTTGTGCAGTAAAACATTACCAAAACTGGGAACTGCTGATACCCAACGATGCACCCTCTCCTGCTTCTCGTGTTCTTCCCTGGACGCAGGCCCAATAGCTCGCATTTGTGCACTTTGTACGTTTTATTCATATATGGTCTATGTTGCTCCGTGTCTCTTGCTTTTCTAAGCTTCCGTCATCGGCCTTGCTTTTTTAATTGTAGACTTGTATTTTGTCTCAAGTAATGTCAATAACTGAGTGCTGCTTGAATGTCAGCTTCAAGAGAGAAATTGTGCCATTTCTCCCGTGTGACTGCCGTAGATTTAGGTGGGGGATCTAAACCACCCAGGCCTCCCCAAGGCTCTTTTGCCCATTTCCTTCTCTGTAAGCACCAGTTAGTTAGAAAGCTGTTGTAGAAGAGTACGGAAGGATCCAACTTACCTCTCTCTCATTTTCTTTTCTGACCGCTGAACAGGACGAGTCTCTTCAGCGCCTGCAGAAGGAGTCTGAAATCTTACAGAGAACATATGCACACTACTTTGACCTAACAATTATCAACAACGAAATCGATGAAACTATCAGGCACCTGGAGGAAGCCATCGAGCTTGTGTGTACAGCCTCACAGTGGGTCCCGGTCTCCTGGGTCTACTAGACCGGTCACGAGAGAATTGAAAAAAACAAAAATCTGTCATTACTGGGAACCACCTCATACATGGAAAACCTCTTCGTTACTGACCTTGTGTCAACAGGTCTTGGCCCCTAGAGACTACCTAGATGTAGTGTGACCTAAATTTATAATTATTGTCATGTCCGAATAGATAGGAGGAGGGGGAAAAAAAATTAAACACTAATTTAAAGAGACAGTATCTTTTTTTTAATCATTTCTCCTAAACTTTAATAAAATGTATCTTGAAATATATGTATTATTCAGTCCTTTGGAATGTTATATTTTTGGAAATCATAGCTTTTTATTTCAAGGGCCCCTAAAAACTGCACAAAATAGATGCTGCTTTCTATAATCTATTTTAATAGTAATAATAATATGATTCTGTTACCTTAACTTGGGGGTGGAACACTACATTCTTTTTAGAGTCTGATTTTATGGATTGGAATACTTTGCTTTCCTTTATTTATTTGAAATAATTAGTCTAGTGGTTATGAAACAAATGCATAAATTTTAAAGGCCTTTCTTCGCTTTTTTTTTTCCTAGGATAGTATTTTTAAGTACTTTTGTGTAACATCCAGATAATGTGATACTGTCTCTTTGAAGAACTCTGTAAAACTTTTAGAAATTTGAAATTGGGTCTTGACTCTTAATGCATGTGGACAGTCGCAAGCGTTCATGCCGTTGGTGTATCTGTGTTGAAAAAACCTGTAATCTACAGCAAAGTACATTCCGTTCATGGGAACACGTACCCAAGGGAATAAAGTAAAATATTATTCTGACTAAGTTGTAAACCTATGCACATCCCTTGCATTTTGGGCAACTTTATAAAAAAAACCCTGATTTTTATTAATAATAATCATGTAGTGAAATGTGTTTGTAATTTTGTCTCAATTTAATTTGTTGTAAGGTGGGAGGGGGCAATTACTGGTTTCACCATTTCAGATCTGTGTTGTCTGAGAGTATTAACGTTTTAATTAAGTTTAAGCAAAGAAATGCTGATTTTTAATATGTATGTAATTGTTTAAAAATGCACACATTTTAAAAGAAAATACTGTGCAATGAAGAAACCAGTTTAGGCGTTGTGATAAACTGACTATTCCAAAAGACTCATCTACAACAGCCCTGTAAATTCCTTTAAAAATGGTAATTGACTCTACAGTCTGACCAATTTTTTTTATTTTAAATATACTTCCTTTTATGTGTTCAACAATTAAGTGCTTTTGGGTCCTTCATTTCATCGCAGGGAGTTTCCAGAACAAATCAGACTCTTGCAGTGAGAAAAGGGTTCTTAAAATCTGTGAAGGGAAGGCCCTGGTAGCCTGTGCCATTGACTCTGCTCCGCCTGGGCGAGCACAGGTTGAAAAAATTTTGCATTAGAGCAGAGCCAAGTAAGAAAATTTAACCAGGTGCTGACCTGGTGTTTTGTTTGCCTTCTTCATGCTCTCACCGGCCCAGGCGGTTTGCATTTTTTTGTGAAAAGGGTTAACAGAAGCCAGCATTGCCACCAAGAGGTGTTCCTTAAAATGGTTTATCTTAAAAGCTTAGTTGGCTGTGCCTTTGTATAGTACGAAGTTTACTGTTTAAATGATACGGTGTCCTCAAAATTGAACTATTGGCTGTAATCGATATGTGGGCTGTTCCAGTTGTTTGGGACCACTGCACGTGTAATCAGGAAGGGTTCTCACAATTGAACCTTTATCATAGGGGTAATTGTCATCAAGTGCACAGGTCACTAATTTTCTACTGCAGGTCAGGTGGTCAAATCTCTATTCTTGTAAAATCCTTAGGTGAAATGTAGGTGCAGCGAAGCGTCCCAGCCAGCCCGGTCAGGCGAGGTGGTTATTTTATGCAGCATTCACAGCACAGCTCGCAGCCTGCAGCGCAGAGGAGAACTTCATCCATGGCGTTACCCCACCTGCCGAACCCACTTACGCTATAGCCGGAATCACGGTTCTGTGACCGCGTCCCAAAATGAGTACCGTAACCGAGTCCCCGGAGTTTCTAGTTTGTGGAGCTGTGGAAACTAGCCGATGAGATACTATCTGTGTGGGCCTGGCATGAGCAAGCCAGCAAATGAGAGGGAGCTTATTGGAGTAAGAGTAGCTGCTCATCTCTTCTGAATTTAGCCCCTGTCAAAGGGGATGGGTACAAACTGTGAAGTATTTAGTGAGTAAGAGGTAATTTTTCCAGCAGTCATGCCACGTCATTTTAGTCCCGGCTGAACTTTACAGGGTGTTCCTGTAGATCAGCTGTTGGCACTGGTAGCATTACACACTAGCTGAGCTCATCGAAGTGACGGGTTCATTCAGTCTCAAAACTACCTCTTTTCCCAGTAAAGCACAAAGATGAGAAGACCTACTGAAAACCAAGTAGTGGAGTGTTTCTGACGTTAGGAATACAAAGTTCTTCTCTGGTAAGCATTGGTAGCTGACTTCAGTGACACGTTCTTCATCCTAATTGTTTATGACATTAAACAGGTAAAGTAATTTTGATAATTCCAGTATAGTCTACCATAAAATGTTTTGGCTACGCACTGTTGACTCTGTTAATGTGAATTTCTTGGAGTTTCTGTGTATCCAGCCTGTAAGGAAAGAAAACATAAGGCCCGTGAGGGCGCTTCTGCCTTGTGTAGTTGACAATAAGTAGTGATTTCATGTACCTACCTAATATACTTTTCTTCTCTTAAGTGGAGCTACCGTTCAGTTAATATTACACAGTAGAAAGACTGACTTGCAGAGCTCTGTTCCTTTTATTCTCACTGTATAGCCTCCTCCGTCTGCCCGATCCATGCCTCCCCTGCCTTCTGCCCTGCCCAAACCCTTCTGATGCATCTCTGTTATTTGTGTGGTACATACAGGGTAAAAGGCTGCCGTAAATTCGGATGGAAGCTTTGCTTGTGTAGGGAAGACTCATGCAGGTGCAGAGCTAATGTTATGATTTACTGTTTTTCAATCTCCAGCGGGAGAAGGGTCCTCCTAGCACTGTACGTATCACCACATAATTTAGAGCGCCTCTTGGACCTCTCTAAATTTATGCTGAACGTGACCTCAGAAGCAGTCCTGGGATTGGGAAGAAAGAAATATTTCTGTTTGCCCCATTTATACTTTATTTTTGTACAGGGGCTCATAGATTTGTAAAGAAAACTTGATCTTACCAGTATGCTGCCTCAGTCTGACTCGTGCCTGTGATTTCAAGGTGTTAAGTTGATCCAATAAATGTTCATTAACCTCTGCTTCCATTTACTTAATAGAAGTACACTAGGTCATTCAGGGTCTCCGAGTGGTAAGGTTATTGCATGGAAATGGTAACCTAGTTTAGACAGTCCTGGCCACTGTCATGCAAACCACAGAGGGAGATTTTTAATCTCATCACCAAAACTAAATTCTGCCATATGTTTTAGCACTGGTTTTCTTTTTATTTGATTTGGGTCAAGAAAGATGCTGTGCCACTAGCCTTTAAGTGAAAATATTGCTACCTACTTCAGACACTTCATTAGCAAGGTTACTCGGTTGATTTTGAAAGGACAACATAGAAGATGAGACGTTACAGCCTGAGCAGCATTGAACTGGAGTGTATACTTCAAGAACTGGATACTGGAGCCATGAGGAAAAGTTAATGCACAGACTAACTTCGGTATTTGTTCCATTTTTATTCTTTTCTCTGAGGAAATTCATAGAATCATAGAATCATCTCGGTTGGAAAAGACCTTTAAGATCATCAAGTCCAACCACTAACCTAACCTTGCCATCCCATAACCACTAAACCATGTCCTCAAGTACCTTATCTATCCTTCTTTTAAATACGTCCAGGGACGGGGACTCAACCACCTCCCTGGGCAGCCCATTCCAGTGCCTGACAACCCTTTCCGTGAAGAAATTTTTCCTAATGTCTAACCTAAACCTGCCCTGGCGCAACTTTAGACCATTCCCCCTGGTCCTATCGCTTGTTACCAGGGAGAAGAGGCCAACCCCCACCTCACTACAACCTCCTTTCAGGTAGTTGTAGAGGGCGATAAGGTCTCCCCTCAGCCTCCTCTTCTCCAGGCTAAACAACCCCAGTTCCCTCAGACGCTCCTCGTAAGACTTGTGCTCCAGACCCCTCACCAGCTTTGTTGCTCTCCTCTGGACATGTTCCAGCAGCGCAACATCCTTCCTGTAGTGAGGGGCCCAAAACTGAACACAGTATTCGAGGTGCGGCCTCACCAGCGCCGAGTACAGGGGGCAGAGCGCCGAGTACAGGGGCAAACGCCGAGTACAGGGGCAAAATTATTTCAGAGTGTTATTATTTAAACAAATACTTGGAAATGCTACCGCAGCTCACATTGGTTTTTGCAAATCTAGATTGAAATATTAGATGCAAACGGTCCTGGTGCCATTCTCTTCCACTGCAATTAGTTCTCAGCATCTTTAATGAAGGCAGTTAGAACTCTATTTCAGGCTTTAAAATACTTGGTAGAAGAGGATTGGTGCAAACTACAGGAAAAGTACATTTATCAACGGACTTGAGTAAGAGTCATCTGTTTTTATAAGCTCAATTGTCAGAGTATGAGCTAAAGCAGACACCACAAAAATTCTTTCTTTTTGTAAAGCATATCCATTGTCTTAATAAGCCTGTTTCTCAGACTGGTTTCTTCACTACTTTTAATGAGCTAAGAGATACCCATAACTCTTACAAGGAGACTGTTGCACATTATGTCAAATAGTCACGTATAAATTAAAATACCTGCTCAACAGGAAATACATCATAGCCAAGTGGGGCAAAAGTAACTTCTGAATGATTGTGCCTTGTGCACATACCACAAGGATGAGGGCACAAGCTTAAGTCAAAGGAGAGTGTAGGTTTTCTAATGCGACACAAAAAATGCATGGCAGTGCCAGCATTTAAATGTTTACCATGGGGGTTTTTTTCACTTGATACGCAGTCAGTGCACCTACAGTCATTTGTACTTTCTTCCCCTTAAGTGATCTTTAGCAGCCTTCTGCTCCGGTCCTGTGAATGCTGGACTGAAGCGAGCACAGAAGCTTTTTGACTTCTTATGATTTAGCCTCAGAGTTAAAGGCTTTTAAAGACACTTCCCCAGACCTGTACATTACATAAATAATTAATTCTTTACCTCGGAAAGATGTTTCCCATAGCTCTAATGTCAGTTAAGATTTTAGACAGTTAAGAGAGTTGATCGTTTTTCATGTAGCCTTAACCTTTCTAAGAGAAAATAAAGGGGGGAGGGAGGGTGTATGTGCATGTCCATGCATTCTGCTGGACCTCTTCTTAGCAACTGCCATGGGAAGATCAGTAACAAGCATATTAAATCTGGCCACATCTCAACCATACGGTCCTATGATTAGCAGGTAACTTGAGCCTGGGTTTGTGTTGTGGAAGATAACTGAACTACAGTAGCACACCCCACACTGTATCCTTGGAAGAGTTCATGTTGAGTGTTCGCAAAGTAATTGCAAATCTTCCGTTATCGGCAGCCGTAGTTAATTTTTCTGTCTGCATAAAGGAAATACCCAAGGGGAAGGGAGGAATTTGCCTTTAAGTATAACTCATCTTGAAGCTGAAACGTGAGTCTGTTTTTCCTCCATCACCAGCCATCCAGATGGAGTGTTCACCTTCACTGTTTTTCACAAAAGGATCATGGCGGTGGGGCAAGTCCTGAAAATCGCAGGATAACAGGCGGGTTGTGCTGAATGTCAGAGTTAACGAACCAGGGAATACATCAAAAGCACGGTCGGGCTTTGAAAAGAGAGATGCAGCAGAGTAGGGAGAGCTCCGTGGCGTCAGCCCATGCCCAGATCTGCTGTAGGACTAATTCATTGTCTGAAAAGAAATGTAAATAGATGCAAAATAGCAGAATTGTCTTATACTTGGGTCCATCGTTGTGTAACCGGGGAGACAGGTGGCATCACACTCAGAAACCTGATTTTAAGGTGCGTTTTCCTGGCAGTTGGCAAACGTGTCTAACCCCTCTGTATTACTTAGTATCCTTACTGCAAAAGGTCTTCAAAGATTCATCACCGTATTAACCAGAGGGAGATGTGGAAGAGGGAGAGATCAATGAGCAGTTTCGTAGAATATTTTATCTTCATCAATGGTAGGTATTACAGGTTACAACAAGGTTACAGCACATAATACTGAATGCTGAAGAATCCATCCCAGGCTTACACAGAAATTAAGTGTTTTAAACTCGGTCCTTTTTCACTAAATTCAGCAACTTAGACGGCTAAGCATCTCCTTACTCTGCCTTACAGCCAATTCTGTTCACTGGGATGGATATAACAAAAGCCACAGCTCTGTGTCAAAGCCATAACCCAGTAAAGATTATTGTTTAATAAATCAGTAAAGATTTATGAAGTTACCCAGTAGGTGAAAGAAGATAAATTCCACAGGGTCATTTTCTGTTTATTACGAAAAATTTCCAAACTGTTCATTTTTTATTTTTTTTATTTAATATTTTTAAAAATTACATATAAATAAACATATAAATAAATGTTTAAAAAACAGATTTGTCTCAAAACCTCCCAAGTTAGCTAATCATGATGACTCTCCTCAAATAAAATATTCTGGGTTTTCACTTACCGAAATAAGCATTTCAGTAAAGCCTTTGGAGTGTTTCTCGAGTGTTAGGAAAGGAAGAGAAGAAACATCCTGCTTCCAAGAAAATCCATTGTTGATTTTAGCAGCTTGAGCAGCTGCCCCTGCCAGGATCTGCCTCTGAAGGGTTTTAGTGCCGGCAATTTGAGGGTTCCCCTCTGCCAACATTGTCCTGTTACAATTTGTGATTTTAAATTAGCAAGACTTCAGGTCGAAAAGAAAAAGCTTTAGCTTTCTTGTGTGTCGGTGTTGCTGGGCTCAGTGTTTTCCCTCTGGCTGTAATGTGGAGTACTCGCTCAGTGTGATATTAATCCGTTGAAGGCAACGGAAAGGCACTCAACAATTTCAAGAAGCTTTGACTGTCGGTCTAGCCATGTGTTTTCATGAATATGTTTTTAACACTTTTATCTGGTTTTGATGGTTAAAACAATTAGTTTAAAAGTGGGAGATCACTGAGGGTGTTCCTGTCTACTTTCTCATTCCTGCCCTCTGTCCCAGCTGTGCAACAGCTGGCTTGCTTTGTGGGCTCCAGTGCGGTGGGGGGTTCTCATCCTGAGTCTTGCGCTAGAAAGGACCTTTTAGGTTCCACACAGCGATGAGATCTTCTCTACCCGAGTCCCACAAACTCTGTTCTTGGTTACGTGCCGTAATCTGGCATGAGGGGAGGGTAGCACTGCTGCTTAGAATGGTATATATAAATCCTATATATTTAATCTATACAGGATTAAATCCTATAGATTCTCGGGGTCAGGGCTCAGTGACTGGTGTCTGTTGTCTCCTGAAAGAGAGCGAGCCTGGCCTTGTCCAGGACAGACGCATCTTGACAATCACTGTGCAGGGAATTCTTTGGGGAAACCCATGTGCCTGTGAGCAGAGCCCCTCCCAAAGAAACCGGGCGGAAGACTGCTAAAGCAGAGAAGAACTTTGAGAGCTTCGGCCCCAGTCTAGGGTAACAATCAACGACAAAAGCCCAAAACTTAAAATGCAACAGAAAACATTTTTACTAAATAAAATTAAGTGTCTTTCTGGATGCCATAGATCAGAAACAAGGTGATTGTAAGTTACCAAATTCCATCCACAGAGCAAGGCAGTCTAAACTCAGATTTTAATTATCAGGTATTTTTCCTCTTGTCATTTGAAAATCCCTGAACCTCACTTAAGTAATCCACATGCTCTCTGCAAGAGTTCATATCCAACCCAGTTTGGATTTGTAAGACGCCAGCCAATAGAAATTAAACAGTAGGATGGAGTGAACAAAGAGAAAGGTAAGTTGCCTACAGAGAAAAATAAATAGACGAAGGCTCAGAAACAGAGCAGAGGATTTGGAAACACGACAGCCGTGCTTGATTCCAGGAGCCATCTGCTGTGCAAGGCAAAGTCACTTCTCCTCTCCCTGCGTGTCCTCTCCTGCATTGTCGCTCGCTCTCCGTTCGGGTTGTAACCCTTGCGGATAAGGACCTGACACTCACCACGTGTTTCAGAGTGTCAGGCACAGGTGAGGCTGCGAGGTGGTACCAGAATATACAGGTATTAACAGCTCCTCCAGCGCTTAAAGGTGACGGGGAGGCTGAACAGTCCCCGGCCCCTGAGCAGCGTTTGCAGGCACGCTCCACGTGAAGTAGTTTGGGGGTTATTCAGAGATTTTACCCCATCACAGTAACATTGGGTGCTCAAATTTGGATTTCAGTAGGTGCTGTAGATACAGGCGTGGCACCCACTGTCTGCCCAAAAGAGAGGCAGGTTTCCACCATGAGATGTAAGTACTTAAATCAGAGGTATTAAACATTAGTTAGCCCTTTTCATACTAAGCTGCACAGGCAGCATCCTGTGTAAGATCTTCCATTGACCAAAGGCTGAGGGATGAGAAATTCCCAGGGCTGGAAAAAGGGAGGAGGGTTTTCTTGGCTCGGTGTAGACGCTCACCAGGAAGGCTTCATTGTGCCAAGGAAGCTGCTCACAGAGCTTAAAACTTGGGACCTCACAGTCTGTGGATGGAGGTAACTTTATACCTGTTGCTATATATTTGTGGTTTATTTCCATTTTGAGGGATCGGGGTATTGCTTTTTAAATAGTCTTGTCTTCTCCAGTGTGACGCCAGTTGCAACACTCCTTCTCCTGCAGTCCCTGCACCTCCCAGCTGCTTTGTCACTGTTTTCCACACCATTTCTGACAAACACTTCACCCCATTTTAGTGATGTAATGAAAAAAAATTTCCCTTTCAAAAAGGTCGATTCCATATACGATATACCTGAAGGCTACGTGGTGGGTTTTATTGGTTGATGTTGCCGTAAATGCCAAACTGTTGAAACTTTGCATTTAAATCTTGTGTTTAAGTCCAAAGTTTTAAAATATTTGTCTTGATTTAAAGCTTGGGGGGCTCTTGCTGGACTGTAGCATAAAAGCATGTGAAGTCACATAAAAATTATGTGTTTATTGCTATAAAAGACTTCACAAATTTGACGTAACCTGGCATCATTTTGGAAATGTTATATCTAGCCCAGAGTATTTGCTGTGTTGGTGGCTACTAGCCCATTCCAATAGCTTTTTTTTTTTTTTTAAGGCCAACGTAAGAAGTCCACATCCCCTTTTCTAAGCATCACTTTCAGCTTCAACTTGCTCAAGCTGTAGCATCACCACTTATAACAACATAACATAACATAACATAACATAACATAACATAACATAACATAACATAACATAATTTTCTATTATAGTTTTTATCATTAAAAATATATTTTATACTAAATTTATTGTTTTAAAATAACTTGTATAATTATAATTATTAATAATTTTATTAGAATTATACTGCTATAATACAATATCACAGGGGCTGGTATCTTGCTTTCCTGCATTTAGTCAGGAGCCAGTAAGTAGGAGACAACTGAGGGAAAGGACTAAGTCTTTTAGAAAGAGAAGGTGAGGTGTCTGAATGAATTGCGATCAAAGTGAATGATCAAAACAGCCACCTGCACTAAATAAAATAAGAGAAGATTAGAATGAAGACGGAGTGCCTGGAAATCCACAAAGGTAGGTTTCATTAAAACAAAACCATATATGCAGATGATTATCCTGTGAATTGGCTGCGTAAGGCGAAATTCGTTCCTGCGCCAGCAGCCAGCAGGAGGTCCGTGCAGCAGGCATTGCACGCAGAGCTTCAGCAGGAGCGGGGAGAGCCTGCCTTCAGGCTATCCGTCCATACAAGCGAGAATTTAGGGGCCAGCGGGGAACTCTGGAAACAAAATTTCAGCCAGAGCTGCTGATCGCTGCTGATCTTCTGCTGAATTCTTCCCGAGATGGGATTTTTTAACCCTTTATGAGAGCGGAGCGCACAAGGAGGTTGTCCCTGCCCTTCTGACGCCTTCTTTCCCACCCAAAGGACACTCTTACAAAGGTCCAGTTTCTTTGAATGGAGTTGCAAAGTTAGTTTAGATCTGTTTGAAATCTGTATCCCTGACACCGGTTCAGCTGTCATACTGACAGGTAAGCAAACTCGTTTCTACCAGTGTAGTTAAGAGTAGACATTTCGTATGTTGTTACCTGACTAAAAACAGTTGGTGCTCTGTTATACTTGTTTACCTTCTCAGGGAGGAGTGAACAATATTAGCCAATTAAATTAGAATTAGATACATCAGTAGGATTAGATTGGCAAATATTACAGTCCTGATGGACAAGGAGTTGACCCACCACAGACAAGGTCTGAGCCAAGAACAGGGACACCCTGCTCCGCTCTTAAAACTGACATTAAAGTGAACCTCCACATCTCCAGGGGATCCTCTGGTGAAGGTCATTGTGCCATGTGGCACAGAGCAGATGTGTCTCACTCATCCCTAGAATTTGTGATGGTTTCTGTCCCACGCTGCCCATGATCTGAGCAGTGTTGGTTACCTGGCTTGCTCACAGACGCTTTCAAAGGAGACAAAGGGAGCTTCGTAGCTCCCACAAGACCTACCACTTTCTAGATCTGTCCATCTAAATAAGACGTACCACCTCCTAGGTCTCTCCTGCTAAACAAAGCCAGTCTTTTCAGTCCTGGCTAATGAGAAATCTTAGTTCTGTGACTCATCTCATTTACTTCTGTCCCCAAACGTTAGTTCTGCTATGTCTTTTCTGAGGTGGCAAGACATAAGCCAAGCATATTCCAGATCAGGATGTACAAGTAAAAGGCATAATAGTCTATTGCATTATCATTTGCTATTTTTCCTGTCCCAGCCTTTGTTACTTACAGCATTTTGTTTGGTTTATGTCAGTTGATCTACCAGCTCTTCACAGCAATTCTTAGGTCTTTCTTTCCTCAAGAGCCCAGCTGTGCCCGTGAGCAGTTCAGGTTGTGTCTTCTGATATGTATTACCTTACATATGTCAACATCTATTTTATCTATCACATTGCTCCAAACTACCTGGCTTTTAAGTAATTTGGAATTCATCAAAACCTACTTTAAGCTTTATGGCCCAAAAAAATTCTGCATCTGCAAATTTCAGCACTACTTTTTACCTATTAAAATAATCAATCACCTGTTTCAGGACAGATATTTACAAACAGCTTTGTATGACTGCAAGTTTATAATTTATTTCTATAATTTGTCTTCTGACTCTTCGCCAGTCTCATACATCAAGAAAGTGCCTGTCCACATAGTGTCTGATATATATCTTATTGTCACAGCACATTGAGACATAATCATTCAGCACAGTGAGGAATTGCTACTGCCAACTCCATCCCAATTTATACGCACACGGCTAGTTGTCCTTTGTTACTGATTTATCACATTTGCCCGTTTGCCTACTCCTAGCACTGTGTGCTCAGCTGGTTTGTCATCATCAAAAGCCCAGAAGTAAAACTCCACCAAGCTACGTGTATTTTTACGCCTGCCTGCGTGACGCAGTTTGCTGTGAGTCCAGCAGATCCTCACCCCACCAGGCACTCAGTGTCTCCTTGCTTGCAGCAAGGAAACCTTGCTTGTCCCCTTGTCTGCCCTCGCAAAGCCTGAGCCTCCCTAGACCTCTCCTCCCTACTCCCCAGTACCCCTGTGCCCGTGAGTTGGCCCTCAGTCTAAGCAAACTAGAAATAAAGAAATAAAACCACTAGTCAAAACTAGAACAATGTGGCAGTTTGAAGCTCCCTGGAGATCTTGCATAACCACAACTCTGTGTGATCCCACACAACAAGCTCTGTGTCCTTGCACAGAATCGCGCTCCTCCTTTCTTCTTAGACCAAGGCACAGCTTGACCCTGTTCCAGCTGAAGCCAGGTAACTCCCAGCAGTCATTTGCACCATATGCGGTCAGATCTGATCAATTGTTAGATGTTCACTTGTTACTTATCATTTTAATTAAAGCACATAAGTGACCAACTCAGAGACTACTCGTGTTGGTTCAGGGGAGATGTGGGAGGAGGTAGAGAAACCACAAACACATAATCTTCAAAAAAGCTGTTTGCACTAAGTAGGGCTAATGACAAAAGCTAATGACAAAGGTTCTAGAATAAGAGCATTTTTACAGTGTGTCTTATGCTATAGTGTAGGGCCCATTGTGCAGAAGTGTTTCTTAAATTCAGTTGTTAATTTATTTCATAGAATCACAGAATGGTTTGGGTTGGAAGGCCATCTAGTTCCACCCCCCCCTGCCATGGGCAGGGACACCCTCCACTAGACCAGGCTGCCCAAAGCCCCATCCAACCTGGCCTTGAACACTTCCAGGGAGGGGGCATCCACAGCTTCTCTGGGCAACCTGTTCCAGTGCCTCACCACCCTCACAGGGAAGAATTTCTTCCTGACGTCTAATCTGAATCTACTCTCTTTAGTTTAAATTTGAGTCCTGAAAAAAGAGAACACCTGTCCCTATACCTTCATACCAGACCCATGCTGGCATGAGTAAAGCATACAGTGCAAACCAGCAATTGCATGTGATCTTTCCAATTTAGATTGTCCCTCTTTCAGACAGAGCAGCTAGTTACATTTTCTTCTTATTATCACCAGTTTAACCCACTTATGCCCAACCTGACTCATAAAATTTTAGGGGAAACAGCTTGGCTCCTAACCATCAAAAAAAAGGGAGGGGGTAGATGTTGGGTTTAACAGGGACATTTCAGTGGTCCAGTTTCAAGCCAGCCCAGCGCAATGAGGGCACGGGCAAGTTTTGATTTGGAACAGGAACAAGCAGCTGCAATGGGGGAAAGGAGGTAGAGGAAATAAAGGGGTGCAGAAGAAGGACACCCGAAGCTCGTCTCATCACAAACCTATTGCCACATCAAGAAGTTCCTGTCACAGGTCAAAACCCTCAGATGCTGAACGAGCACGCGGTGAAATTAGCTGTTAGTCTATAAAGCAAATAAATAGAATAGGTACATAAAGTAAACCAAGTGAGTATAGTAAAGCTAATGGAAGTTTTAGGTCTTTTTAAAATGCCTTGGGATTCTTCATAGAGAATATAAGATTTATGCTGTACAAGTTAAGAATTAACTCTAAATCAGTCCTTAAAAGAGAGGGAGACGAAGAGGGAAGTACAATAAAAATCAAAGGATGTGGTGAAGGTCAAAGGTGAGAAAAACTGCAGAAGTAATGAACTTTTTGCACTTAAGGCTAAAACTAACCACAGAGTACAAGATCAGACTGGTTCAACTAACCACAGGGTCAACAAAAATCAGGCTTTGGGCAAGATCTGCTCTGTCCAGAAATATCTATTTGCTGTATTTGTATTCATCTTTATATTACAGTTTAAAAGACCAGCTTTTCCCCAAGACAGAGACACCCTTTTGGTGCTGATCTTGTGCATGTTTAGGTTTTGACATATAGGTGCCTCTTCATCATGTAAAATCTAAAGCTTGTCCAACAGCTGGTCACTTGGTTGTGTCCCTTGACACAGATGCTTCTTAGATCTTACACTTTTTCAGCATTAAGATTAATTTTGTTACACTTAAAAATTTAACTATATCTTTTTCTTTAAAGTAATACTTGTGATATTTTATTATTATTATTTGTGGTCTTTAGTCCATGGCTGACATTTTCCATAAAGCTCTTTTAAAACTGTTCTGGAGGCCACTGCAGCAGATTCTTCAAACTACACGAGTCTCTATCAATCAGATTTGGATGGGGGGAAAGGAAGGACCAGTACTATTACTGTTTGTGCAACAAACCTGTACCTTGTCTCTACAAAAGCAGACATTTAGAAAGGTATGGTTGATGTAACTAGAAAGTTGGGGGTTTTTTTCTTACCCAAACTAGTACTGTCTTCTGAAGCTCACACTGGGGCAGCAGTGACCATTACAGGATATTTACTTGCAAGGCTTCATATACTCCAAAAGAGGAACAGCAATTTTCTGGAATAGGAAACTTCAAGTCCGTTGATTGAGTTCCTCTTGAATTTGTGACCACAAAAATTATCAGGAAAAAAACTCAAAAAAATTTTAAGAGCTAGCAGCCAGATGTTGTAAAGACAAGAATGAGCTAAAATATGCAACAACCCTCTTCAAAATTGGCAATGAAGCTCCAGAGACTCAGCTGGCCGGCATCTGCTGCTTTTCTAGCAAAAGTTTTCTTTGTTTACAGTGATTCTTCTTACCCTGTACCTCCTATTTCTTTCTGAAACAGAAAAACAATGTAAAACTCCACAAGATAAGGAAAATAACTAATAGTTACATTTCACAAGAGGCAGTAGCTGTAGATGTAAAGCAGAAAAAAAGGGGACATAAAGCCAATGTTCATGTTAAACACTGAGTATGACCCTGTGCTGGTTTTGGCTGGGATAGANACACTCTCCTTCATCCCACCGGGGAGGAAGTGAGCGATGGGATGTAAGTGTGTGGGACTGAGCTGCTGGGTGGGGTTAAACCACGACAGGCTCCTAGGAATGAAACACAGGGGCAGAATTCTGAGACCAAGAGGTGATATCCAAAATCAGGTCATTTATTTTTTCTATTTACTTTGACCACTTCTCCTTTCTAATTTAACAATAAGGGTCATAGAGCATAGAATACAGTTGCACCAGTAAAGAGAACTGTGTTAACAGGTACCATGCATTAAAACAAATTGCTTTCTCCCAAGACCTCAGGTGCTTCGGTCTGGGAACACCAGCTCTCTGAATAAATTTCATTCAGGAGGTATAGCCTAACACCAGGCAATTCATGAACATTCCTCCTCACTGCTTCAAGTAAATGCCCAGCACCTCACGCTGAGGTCAGGATGGAAAGGTGTCCCCATCACCCTCCCAGATGTGACTTTGCTGAAAATGTTGGTAGTTAGTCCAAAGAGATGCCATGTTGGCAGATGTTTTCAGCCATTTTTCCATGCCTTCCAGATTACAGGCAGTCAATGCAATCAAAACTGACCAATCGGACAAAAAAAAACCAACCAAAACCCAACAACTGTTTGAAGGTTTCCTACCAGCTCTCACCCTAGCTTCTGCCTGACCTTGGACTGGGGTGCAGAGTCTGTGCAGGACAATGATTTCGTAACCTGGGACACCCTGCTGAAAGGATATCATGAGTGAGTGCTAGAACGATGTCCTCCCCCATGCACAGAATCGCATCGCTTCAACTGAAGGACATCCACATGAATACCAATGAAATGCTCACTCCATCACTGTCAGGCCATTAGGGATTTGCTCTCACCAGCACATGGAGAGCAAGGCGCTGGAGGATGCAAGTGCAACCATGTCATGCCATTTTTTTATGCCTGTGTGCTCCTGTGGGAGTAGCCTCAGAGTGCATGGTGCATGATGTGGTCCTGAGCAGTGACGTACTTGTGATTTCACCCTTCTGCTGCCCTCTTACCCCAGGACGGCCTCAGGCCCTGCAGCACTGCACCCTGCTAGAGCAGAATTTGCGTTATGAGTACTTCAGCCCCATGGCACAGTGACATGGACATCCCAAATCCAGTGTAACTTGAGACTGGCATCTCAGCTGGGTTTGTCCTGTAGTGCTGTGACATCTTTGGAGGCATCTCAGCTACAAGATAGCATTGATTTGTGAAGTGACTCTGAGCCATGAACTTGTAAGGAACAGCAACAGGTTTACCAGCTGAAGCACAGTTTTGCAGCAGGAGACCAGTCCAAGAAAATAAAAAAGTCAAACTACTCATTCAAAAGGCAGATCGCTAGTGTAACTTGTTTTTTAATCAAGAGATTCAAAACAAAAGGGGGGGGGTGGGGGGGGGGGGGGGGGGGGAGGGGGGAACTTATAAATTGGCATCACCCATGTAATCAGTGAACTTTGCTAAGACCTCAGAAACAAGGATCATGAAAGAATGAACCAGGCACTTCAAGTCTAATCCAAGCTTTCACAGCACTGTCAGGGCTTCGCTGTCTTTCCCAGAAGTCTGCTGCTCTTCCAGGTAAGTGCACACAAAATATGATGCCCAAGCTGAGCAAAGAGAGTTATGAGGAAGGAGTGACACGGAGAGGACAGGAGCAATGCAAAAGCAACGCACAGACTCAGGGCTTTTCCTGACCGACTCAGAGCGCTCACGTGCCAGATGCCCTGTACCACTGGAAATGCACATTGCTGATCTCTCGGCTCAGGGGGAAGAGCACTATTTCGGAGCAGGAGAGCATGAAGTCTGTCCTCGTTACTGCGGGGAAGCTGAAAGCCCATGATGTCAGCCACACACTTTCTAGGCAGCCACAGCTGTATTACAGCAGCTCAGGGAAAGCTTTCTGGGGCAAGCAGTTAGGGTATTTGACTACAAGAGACATTTAAATCATCAATGCCCAAGGTCTCTGGCCCTGCTGTCACACAGTAAAGTATGATGTACAGTCCCCTTGTCCATCACCTGACAGTGCAATCTCTGCTAAAACCTACATTTTAAGATGCTCCACATTCAGATCTGCCATTCTTGCAGACAAAACAGAAGCATCTTTGAAGCACTAATTAACTTGAAAGCCACAATCAACAATTGCACAGTAAGACAATCTTCAGCTTTAATGTATTTCAGCGTAGAAAATGAAAATGCGGGTTATAAAAACAATTCACTCATGAGGCATCTGTACTTATAGGAAGTGAAATACAACCATTTGTGCCCAATGTCCTACCATCTGTGCCAAGCCTATTGATAAACCTTCCCTGGCAGGATGAAATACTGCTCCTGTAAAGGCATCCTTAACATAATATGCCTCTACAGCATTGGGCTGGACTAGGTTTGAAAAACAGCCTTTTATAATACACAGATGAATTTAGCGCTTAAGAAGATTAATGGATTCATAAATAGCTTGGAAATCCAAACTCATTGAATTTAGTTCGTAGAACAGGTCAAACAGGCATTTATCAAACCATCTGGCATCTTTCTTCCCTGGGGAAAAAACTGTGGTCGAGCTACAGACAGCTGAGGAGCCATCGCAACAGGGAGGGTTTGGTTTTCCCTGTTCTCAGCTTTCCTCTAGAAATCGCTGGTGCTCATGAGAAAACAGTAGAGCTCTTTGGACAGAGTGCTGCAGACCAAAGCAGGCTGCCCCAAGACATGTGTCTTGAAGCCGCTGGAGATGCCGCCTTTTCTGCTGGCAAAGCGTGCAGGCAAAAAAAGCAGCTTCCCTGTTGCACGCAGCAGCTGCTCGGGTAGATCAGGCATGCGCAGTCATTTCGCACGTGAGCTGATGTCGGCTTTCTCTGGGGCTGTTTGTCCTACAGGCTGTGGGACCGTCCGTGGGGTTGGTCACAGACGTGCTGGGGTACCAGTGCAGCTTGAGGCCAAGGGCATTGATTCTCGCTCATGGCTGGCCCGGGCCTGGCCGGTTGTGAACAGACCCGAAACAGGCACCTTTGCTGAAGCGTTGAGCGCTTTTTGAAAAAGTTTATTTATTTCCCTGGTTCTGCCAGACAATCGCAGATGTAAGAGGGCACAGGAGCTGCTAAGAAAAGGTCTTTGTGCATGAATTTGTACATTACCCACCATTTTTCAGCTGTTCTATGCCCTAAGTCCATCTTCAGCAGCCCTGTCCTTCATGTACGTTTTTGGGTATTCACCAGTGCGTGACTGGGGGAAGGGGCAGAGGCAAGGACAGCCGCTCTCAGCTGGTTTTAGCCAACACGTTGTCCATACTGAACCACCTCCTTAGCAAAGCCTGAGCAAGGGCAGCTCCTGCTCTGCCCCGCTGCTCCAGCACCCGCGAGCACCCAGCCGGGGCAGGGGTGGAGGTCACGTCTGTGCTGAATTGCTTGCGAAAAGGCAGAGGTTGGGGGGGAAAAAAGGGTTTAGGAAAATGTTTGAAAGGTTTCTTTAAATCATGTCCATTTTTATTCCTATTTCATAACATTTTAGCAATAATAACGGATTGTATATGTTGTATCATTTCATATGAACATGTACATCACAGTATGATAAGCCATGCATAATGATTTAATATAGTTAAAATACCACAGAAGTATATTTCTACACAGTCATTTATTTTTTAAAGCATTGACACTTAACACAAATGTAAGCACAGTCATGTTCTAAGTTAAAGCGTCTATTCTTTATGCTGCAATAAATAGTTTGTCATTTGTTCTAGACCATAAAATGGACATTCATGTGCACCCATTTGAGTAGCCCACAAAAACCCCACCAGAGGAAGTCAAGGATCTCAAAAAAAAAAGAGGGGGGGTGTTTGAGCAGTTAATTTATTTTTGTGAGCAAAATAACAAATTATTTTATTAATGTGCTCTGATATATAAAACATAATTCTTTATGGTCACATTAGCAGCTTTCATTGAAGATTTTAAAGATAAAACATGTAAGACGCCATATAAAAGAAAATTACAGCATCGTTGGTTAGTACAGCATAAGATGACACACTATGTGGTAAACTTTATTGGTGGAAATACAAGATATTCAGTAGGTCCTGGGTTGCATTTGACATCACCACATTCTGCCCCTGCTGTCATGCCATGAAATAATCTACAAATAAAACCAATGTATTTCTTGCAACAACATATTCATTGAAAAATAAAACCACATTGAAACGACATTAATAAGTAAGCTGTTAGGCTTAAATACCTTTGCCTCAAAGAAGAATGTTTTGACAAACATAGGTCCATCTGGTTCTCCTGCACCTGTGCCAGGATAGCAGGGGGAAAAAGGATCAAAATCCTGTCTACAGTCATGGCCAAAATACTATGGCCCATCCCAGAGCCGCCTGGGGCAGGCGCCCTCCCCAGATGCTGTTCTCCTGTTCAGGAGGGCTAGTGCTGCATCCCTGGATGCTGCCCAGGACAGACCTGCTCCCCCTGCACACGCTGGTGGAAATCAGGAATAGCTCGCCAGCGTTCAGCAGCACCTGCCGTGGGTGGGGGTGTCTGTCAGGACATGAAGAGGGGGGCCGGTTTGGCTGCCTCGTCTTGCTCTCATAAAGTTGATGGTTGGGTCAACTGGAGTTGGCCCAACGGCGTAAACAGCACCGCACCGCCATCCATGCAGACCCCTCTTCCCTTCGCTCCCAGCAGGGCACATCGCTCATCTCTAAGCAAAACTCACCCTTCCTGCTGTTCTTTCATTGCTCATCTTCCACACAGCTCTGCGAGTGTCCAGGAGGCTCTGGGACCCCACAGGGAAGGTTTCTCACCCAGAGTGGGACCTGGCCTTGAACCAGTTCCCACCAGCTCCCAGGGGAATCTGGAGCCAGATCCAGCCAACCTGCCCAGGAGAGTTTGGAGCCAGATATGTATCCAAGGCCCGTGATACACTTTTCCCTAATGACTAGGTAGGTACAGGGACTAAATGCTTAAGTAGGACCCATGCTCCAGCCAGCCATTGGACTATTTGATCTGCAAAACAACCACTGTAAAAAGCACTGGAAAGTAAAAAGAGGAGAAAGCTTTAGTACTGTGTTCCCCCACCCCAGAAGAAACCCCATCAGTCAGTCCATCCAGCTGTGTAGTGTTACCAGAGACTTCAGTGGTGTTTGCCACCTCTTCAGGAAGGCCCATCTGGAGCAAGAGTTTAGAGATAAGGCTGTTGAACTTGCTCTCTGTGGTAGACCAAGGCTCTTCACTTGGGGTCGGGACTTCTGAGGTGACATTCAGCTCCACTGGGTCAAGACAGTAACCTTCTGGCGATCTCTCATAGAGCACGTCCATCAGGTCAATCCCAGCTACTGAGGAGGGGGAGGCACAGGGAATATCCCTGACGAGCCTGTAATTCTCCATCCACTCCTTCAGCCACTCAATGCGGCAGTCGCACTCCCAGGGGTTGCGGAAGAGGTACAGCCGCCCCAGAAAGTACACCGGCTGGAAGACAGAAAAGGGTAGGGTCGTCAGGTTGTTGCTGTTCAAGTGCAACGCGACCAGGCTGGTGAGGTTTTCAAAAGCCCCTTCCTCAATGTAGTTGATCCTGTTGCGGTCCAGGTAGAGGACCTCCAGCTCCCCCAGGTCCCTGAACCAGGTGTTGGAAACGTTCCTGAGGAAATTCCCCCCAAGGTTTAGCATCTTCAGGCGCCTCAGGCCATCAAAGGAGTTTTCTGGAAGCTCACTGATCAAATTGTCGTTCAAGTACAGGTACTCCATCTTCTGGCAGCCCTGAAAAGCTCGCTCGTGAACAACATTTATCCTGTTGTCCTGCAGATTCAGGTATTTCAGCTTGGTCAGGCCCTGCAAGGAGTTATAGGCTACCGCTTCAATCCTGTTTCTCTCCAGGTAAACGTGGGTCAGGTTCTCCATGCCCCTGATGGCACCCGGGATCCTCCGGAAGTTGTTCTGGAAGCAGAAGAGCTCCTGCAGAGCAGGCAGCTCGATGAAGATCCTGTCCGGGATGTTGAAAAGATTGCAGTCTGCCAGGTCCAGCTTGACCAGCCGTCTGAGAGCAGTGAAAGTCCGCGTGTGGAGATAACGAATGTACTCATTGTGGGCCATCTTCAGCTCGGTCAGGCTGGGCAGCCCCTTGAAAGCCCCCGGGGTGATAAAGGAAATATTGTTGTGGTTGAGTGACAGGGATTTGAGGGAAGGCAAGGTCCCGAAGGCCCTCTCGGAGAGGAACTTGATGCTGTTTTTGTCCAGGTTGATAGAGGAGGCTTCGCAGGGGAACTCACTAGGGATCTGCCCCAGACCGGCACGATCGCAGAGGACGGAGCAGCTCCGCTCCTGGGTGCACACGCAGTTGGCAGGGCAGGACCGCACGCAGGCCCACACCGCATGGACGTGGGGTACCCAAAGGATCACTGTCAGAGAGGAACACACCGTCCCCACAAAGCAGTAGGAGGAGAGAATCAGGATGCATTGTTAGCAAGTATATTAATCACAAGAGGAAAAAGAAATTACACTGCCTTTGCCTCCCTCCTAGCTGGGCTAATAACCACCCACTACTTGTACGCCAGTGAGCGTACCCTCTGAGAAGGTCTGTGTGTGTGTGTGTGTGTATAAATATATATATATATTTATGTAAAAAGCATGCCATCTCTGATTAATTTCTGTCCCCAGGAGGGGGAATCACCGAGACTGAACTATTTCTCAATGTCTCTGTGATTGGTTTCTCTGGGAGCTGATGCATGGTTTGGCCATGACTAGGCCATGGTTTGGCCATGACTAGGCCATGGTTTGGCCAGGACACGGGCAGAGACAGGCTTTGAAGGCCAGCAGCTGTGGATGGGTTGCAGTATTTCTGGGTGGGGAAGAGGGGACTGCTAGTCCGGCAGCAGGCTGGGGAGATCAGTTAGTTGCTACTCTGCACCTCCAGCAGTTTTTACTGTTTTTACTGTTTTTACAAAACAGTTTTTACTGTTTTGCCAATTCTCAAGACAGTTGTGATAATATCTTACTCTTGATGGGAGCAGCTGCTTTGTCCTTTTATCAGCCTGATACGGGAGGTGTGTGGCTATTGTGTTTTCTTTTCAAGTTAGGTCCACACAGGTGGATGTACAATGAGGAAGAGAAGGTAGGAGCTCTTGAAGACAAATCAGATAAGAGTGAAAAGAACAGGAAACATCAGTCTCCATGGACAGGTATTTTTGTGGGGAAAAAACATCCAGTAAACCAGACATCTGTGAAATAAACTCATTAGAGAGGAAGAACTGAAGGCAGAGCTCACTTTGTAATTGCTCTTACAGGCATACCCTACTTGCTGCTTCACAAAATGAGCAGCCATACCAGTGAACTCTCCATGTAGTCACTAGCAGGAAACGGTGGTATTGCTACTGACTGGCTTTTCTGCTGCAGTTTATTGGCTCCCACACAAGCACAAGCCTTTTATTTTTTTTTTTTCAACAAGACATGAGATACCATCTTTACCAACAGCCACCTTTACTACAGCATTGCTGGGATCACGTCACTGCTGCTGCGTGTTTGATAGCCCCAAGGGCTGAGAGACAAGGAACAGGCTTTCCCTCACACTCCTGCTGACTGACTGGAGAGGGAAGCTCCCAGCAGCCAGGCTGCCTCTCCCCACCAGTTTGCAGCACAGCGATTGCCCACTACAGCTGTATTCCTAATGCACATTTTTATTAAGACAGACTTGTGAGGTGATATGCCATGAAGCATCAGCTTCAGCAAACTTCAAGCTTTTATTTTTGCATCGCGTAAGGCTTCAGTGTACAGACCAAACTACAGTTCAAACTGTGATTGCTCTGCCCTTTCTCCATCCTTTTTAAAGGCAACATGCACGGTTCTGTTTTTGTGAGTTGCACTGCCTGTGGCTTCTTCCAGCAGGAGACTTGCAAAACCAGTTGCTGGGCAGGTCCCCGTTCAACCCAGGATCTGCCCAGCCTGGCTCTGTTTGAACAAACCTGGTCATTGCATGTAGAGCACGGATTTAGACATGTGGAGGGAGCATCCCAGAAGGACTTTAGCTGAGGCCTCTTTATCAAAATTCAGGTCCCATCAAGCCTGGCCACGCTATTGTGATTAGAGAATTAGCAAAACAGCATCACTTCAAGGATAACTGATAATGGACTCTGAGAGGTAGAAAGGATTTTAGACAAGTTTTCATTTTGTTTGTTTGTATGTTCTTCTCTTTTTACCCGAGCCCTTATCTAACAGCCACAGCTAAAGGAAAGTCCCCTTCAGCCAGGGCCCTGCGTAGACAAGAGGTGAGGAGCCTAAGGACAAGAGGGGGGACAACGTGCTGGCCCCGGATTGCTCTTTCTTTGTGCAGGCTGCCCAGGGGCTGCCTCGTTTGCTCCCCTTGGCACCTGTCCACACTGTTGCTTGCAGATAGGGGCATATGTTGGTTTTGTTAGGTAGTTACATAAACCGAGGGCCAGACAGATTAAGGATTTGCCTGTTCCCAAATGTCTGACCGCAGGTGGCTGTCTGGAAACGATGGATAGAAGTGTTGCTGCTGGAACGAGAGCCTTGCATGGGCTCAGGGTGACATCCAGAGGGGCATATGTGCATAGGCTGTCCTATATGTGAGACTGTCCCAAGCAAGTTCGATGTTTAGCTACAGCAAGCCCAAGCTCAGTCACATCCCTGGCCTTCAGAGCAGACCTCCCCCAGCAGCTGCGTACACTGTGTGCAGCGTAGGAATTAGCACGCTGATAACTAAATCCCTCCTTCCCCTCCCTACTTGTTCTCTAATCACTTGATAAAGGAAATGTCTGTACCCAAGCCATATCCAGCCTCTTCTCCTTATACACAGGGGTTTTTTAGTGCCAAGTCCTCCGCTAGTGACATTTCACAGCACACTTCTAAGATCTCTATTTACAAGTCCATCTCTTTGCATTGTGTAGTACCGTGGAAAACAAACACTTGAGGACCATCCAACTAGAAAACAATCACCTGGCAACAGGAGCTCACTCAGAGGAGCCCCTCAGCACCGCAGTCTTTGTGGCAATTCTCCCTCTTTCTCTTGCAAAGGAAGTGAGAAAAAATCGTCCATCTGAACCCCACCAAACCTTCAGGATAGCTACTGCTCAGAGCACAGGAGATCAGATCTCCACTGTTGGCCAGATCTCTTCTGACCAACATAGCATGAAACATTCCCACCTCTCCTTCCTTACTCTTTCCCTTTCCCCTAAAAGGATGTTCCTTGCTTTTTACACTATGGGAGCAGACAGGGCAGCAGCTGGAAGACTCCTCCAACTCATTGACATAGAGGGTGTCCAAACAAGATGTGTGTTTAAGAAAAAGGGTGAAAAACAGCAGCAAGGTCAAAAATATTAGTGAGATTAAGGAATAAACAAAATTCCACCCAGGCATGATCTCTTTTGCTCTTTTAAATGCTATGGTAATTCAGTGTTTGAAAGGAAGAGTGAGAGACCAAAAAATGTTTGCAGAGTTTTGAGAAGGGTAAAGAGACAATGAGTGCAATAATTGAGTATTTAACCTACACCTTTCCGAACGATCAGTCTAATCCACTACTGGGTAGTGCAGAATAAGAGTATACTCACCATTTAAAATGATGACAAACATTACCTTGATTATTCACTAGTGGCATTTCAGGTCTGGCAAGCAAACTTGAGGGATCTAAAAGCACACAGGAAGAGCAGAGACAGGTTTCATCCTCTGTCATTTCCCTGCATCATCTTCCCACAACAAGGCCTATGTTTAGAAAGGAAGATGAAGAAAAAAGCTCCTCTCCCACACGCTTTCAAACTGAAGAAGTCCCCAGCACCTTCCTGGTATCTTTCTTCCACCACTGCCCTTCTCAGGGAATCCTGCAGCTTTGTGCTACTCCTTTTCATGAGCTCATCCACATCCTTCCCACCAGCCGTGCCGAGGGCAGGTTCCGATCATCTGAGGTGGGAAAAGATCACCAACAGTAAGAGACTGGCCATCTCCCCAGGCAATAAGTGCTGGTACAGAGAAGCATAACCAGCTTAGCATCAAACAGTCAAAACTAAAATTCCCAACAAAAATAATCTAGATACTTTGCTTACCTAGCCAGGCAGTGGCTGTGTCCTCCCTCCTGCTCATGAGGCTGCCATTAGCCATACGAGTCAGTCTCCGAAAAGTTGGCATTTTTTTCTCACAAGCTATCATTTAATGGCAGGAAAATCCTCTGTATCAGAGGAGGATTAGCGGAGATGGAAGAATGTGTCTGTCCTCTAAAGCTCCTAAAGCAAAACAGGGATTGCAGACAAACCAAACTGATGCTTTCTCCCCTCTGCCAACCTACTCTCCTCCCCCCCATTAAAAAAAACAACAGTAAAACAGTCCAGAATTGGACCACGGCCATTCAAACAGCATTGCTGAATGTCATTACTTCTCTCCCCATTATATAATGGCAGAAACGGTGGGAGCAGAGGGTGCAGCCTAAATGTGATTAGATCTAGGGGCAAGCGCAGGCTTATGGATTCCCTTCACAGAGCTCTCCAAACCAACACAGCTTGAGACTCTCTTCCCCCCGTGCACACTTTCCCAGCCCCAGCGTGGCTCACATGCCGCTAACAAGATGCTTTGCTTCGCTGGGAATTGCTGCTGAAGGACAAGGAGATGCCAACAGCACTGGGAGAAGGGTCAGCAAACACAGGGAGCTTGCATGGCGTATGTGGCCCCAATAATAATGAACTCTGCCCTGCCTGTGAGTGTGTTTTGCTTGTGATGCTGCAGCTGGTGTGTGGAAATCATAAGGACAGGTTCTATATGTGGTGATGTTTTAGCATTCAGGATGTGAATTGGTTTTTAAAGCCTTTTCTGACAGAATGATGATGGTTTCTTTGGAGAGTGGGGGCTGAACAAGTGAGTTATCTCAGACTCCCATGCCTTAGGTAATTGCATTCACCGTGTCAGAGGGAAAAATAGATCTACACTTTATTTCTAAGTGAATTATTCTGCTTTTTTTTTCAGGAAATGGAATACCTGATGAATTTATGCTTGATACAGCAGGAGAGATTCAGCTGGGAACCAGCCTGCTGCTGCTCAGCTCTTCCTGCAAATTAAAGCACCTGGCTACATTGAGATTATTTTGTTTTGTCTTTCCCTCAGTCTCAAGGCATCTGGCTGGCACCTCACGAAATTTGTGTCTGTCTAAACAGCATGTAAGCAGGCTGGTGCTGGGGGCCAGCCTGGAGGGAAGGGGGTGACACATATAGCACTGATTTTAGCTGAAGGATACCTTTCCCCACCACCTTGTTGTACCAACCCCCCAGCTTTGCACTTCTGCACTTTGCACCATGCTGCTTTGCACAGAGGAGGAAAGAGATTTGCAAAGCCACACACAGGCGTGTTGCAGCCTCCGTGACAGGGCTGAAGTTGTTGGAAACCTTGTCGGGACAGAAGTGGCACCAGCTGGTGAGCTGGGGCAGCTGGTGTTTCCCCTGAAGGTCCCAGTTCCCATGGGAATACCAGGAAGCGCCAACCTGTCTGATCGCAGAAAGCAGATCACTGGCCTTTCGGCCATGAAGAAAATTGGCGGGGAGGAGGGGGGAGCACTATTCACAGCTCCTTTTTCCCCAACATTTACCAGAGCCCACAGGGTGGAACCAGAAATCTTGTCTCTCCCCAGGTGCACACATGTTGTAGACAAGGAGTGGTGGCAGCGGGCAAGGAGGGTGCATGGCAGTCGGGGACAATTTGGCATGTGATCAGTCAGTATCTCTCCAGAGACTAGAACTGCTGCCTGCTTTCAAAACAATAGTAAATTTGTTCATCGGAAACAAGAGGTGGGTGATGTGCACCAAGGCACTAGATTTCTGCCCAGACTCTGGGCTCTCCTGTGCCTCACTGCTCTTCTTCCACGTGCACAGTAAGGGACTGGTGAGGGCAGGACACGAAGGACCCCTGACCCCTGGGAAGTGCTTTTTGTGACAAGCAGAGCCACCTCCCCCAGAGGGTCAGGTCAAAACACATCCCCTAAGGAGGGCACTGGGAACCTCTGCTAGGTACGACGGTGGCGGGGGGGCTGGTAGGTTGAGGGCTTGGGGATGCTTGCTAAACTGGGAGCTGTATGCACCTCAGCAGCCACTTTTGGGTGGGGGAAGGACGGTGGCAGTAGGTGCCTATTGCAAAATCAGCGGCGGTGATGTGCCGAGGCAGGCTCCAGCAGAAGCACCAGGCTTGGGGGAAGACTGCCGGGGAACACCTCTTGGACAGCTGCTGCAATGGGCAGACTCGCCGTAGACCAGCGCAGATATTATTAGTTCCCACAGGAGCTTCTGACAGCAGCCTTGCTGTCAGCGTCCCACATACAGAGCTCAGTGGCTGCAGCTGGCCTGGAGATGGAGCCCAGGCCCACTCCGGCTTTTTGTACTACGACTGGAGGTAGGGATGGCTGAAACAGCCCATGTCCTGCCCCATGATCCCTCCTACCCACGGCCTCACCAGCCCCCCTGTGCTGGCACACCTGGACCTCTTCCCCGGCCAGCAGCAGCAGCTCCAGGGCTTAGAGCAGTATATTCCTGTGCATCATCTGTGGGCAGGAGCCTTACACACCTCCAGACCACAGCACAGAGAAGACAAGAACATGTCAGCACATGCATGAGGTGAGGGGGTGGGGGGCTGGGGATGGGAGACGCACTGAGGTCACAGTTTCTGGGAAAGTCTCCTGCTGCAGGCAGCCCTGCAAGCAGCTGCAGCAGAGTACTGCAGCAGCACCAAGCTCACCAACCAATGCCTCCCATGAACTTCTGCTGCCTCTTGCAACTCCTGATTAATTTCTTGATAACTTTTGGTCCTGAAAGGGCATGACAATGTGAGAAAGCTGCCTGGTAAGGAGAAGTTTCTATTCTTCTTAGGTAGAAAAACTTAAATATCAGAGGGTAGATAAAGGAAAGTCGCATTTATTCTTAAAAGAAACAAACTTGGGCTTTAAACCACACCTCAACATTTTTCAGAGCATGACTCACATCTGGTTAATGCTGAGGGTTGAGCACCCTGCAGATGCTCAGGGCTGGGAAGCTGCTGTGGCTGCCAGGCTGGAAGCAGACAGTAGTAAGCTACAGACCTTGCTACCGTGGCCCTGCACTGTTAATTTCGTTGCCACCAAGGGCTCTTCATCATGACTTGTCCTGCTCTTTTTAATCTCTGGGAAGCCAGAGAAACCAGAGGTCAAAATAGTGGTGGAGTCAAGTCCAGAAAGCAGCAGAGCTATGCTGCCATTGAAAAAAAAAAAAAAAAAAAGACGCATGGGTCTTTATATCTGATCTTCCACCAAAAGAATTTGGAGAATTCAGCCCTGACCAGAGGAGCCCCCTCTGCTCCGGCAGTGTGTGCTGGCTGCGTAAGCCTTGGCACAGCTTCACTAGCTGGCAGTGAGGATAAGCCCGCTTTGCAAGGCAAGCCTGCACAGACTCCATGCAAGATTGCTTCTAACAACCCACTTCTTCATGGCCGGGGGCATTTCATGTGACAGTGGGTTAAGGATCCGAAGGTAGCCCCTATCTCTGATACACATTGATATGATTTTAAATGATCACTGGGAACCACTTCTTGCAGTGGTACAGCTGCAGGTTAAAATATTCCCTTTCTTCTGAAAGGTTGGCTAAAACCAGCTGGTGGGACTCATCTCAGCTAACTGAATGTGAAAGAGGTCTTGTCTCACCCACTTTAGCTGCCTACCTGTGGGCACCATCATGGGCCTCAGAAGGGCCCATTTTCACTGACGGAGGACGACAAGATAGCCACGGATGTGCAGCTTTCAGGACACCTCCATGCCACTGGACACCAGCGCTGGGTTAACTGGATCCCAGCCCTCGCAAGCCCTCCAGATGCTGCCAGCCAAACACTGCCCTCCTCAGAGCAGCAAAGAGGCAGAGCTGCTTACCCGACTCCGGTGGCTGAACATCTTCGCTCCCTTGTTTTTTTATCTCTGAGCTGCTTGCATTCATGGGTCTAGTGTGGGGGGGGTGGGGGTGAGGTCCCTGCACCGCAGAGCGCCTGAGCCCCTCCGCTCACCCCGGGCTTTGGTTTCCTGAGCTTCTGTAACAGCAGCCACAGCTGCTGCGGCTCGGTGCATACTTCCCCTCTTCTCACAGCAGCAGCTGTGTCACACACCCGAGCCTTTCCTGTGCAAATAATCGCTGGGGTGACCTTTGAAGTAGCTGCCTCAGCGTTTCTTGCTGGGGCTCCTGTTGTTGGTTCTGCCTCATGGGATCCGGGATGCGTGTAGGGTGGTCACCCAGCCGACCGCGCCGCTGCATGCACAGCCCCGGATGGCGTAGGTTTGGGGCAGGGAGGAGGAGTCTGCTGCGGTGGGACTGCTGCGCTGTAAGCAGACAGGACAGAGCAACGTGGCCGTACTGGGGCTTGCACACCACCACCAGAAATAGCACTCAGTGCAGCTGCAATATTGCTGCTTACAGGAGATATAGAAGCAGCTGAGGAGTCAACCAAAACTTCAAGAGCAAGGAGTTAAGAGCCTTTCCCTCGCTCAGAAGAGAGGACAGCTTTTCTTCTGTAGGCCGGGGCTTCGGTTTTGTCTGGACCAAGGCTCAGGCCCCTAGACTTTGCTCAGGCATTAAGCTCCAGGGTCCTGAGGGCACAATAGGCACCTCAGGGAGGGGTCTTCCCTGGGGCCACCCCTCACCCCTGCCCAGGGTCCAGGAGTCCCATTTCATCCCAGCCCACGTCCATAGGTCCCTGCCCAGCCTGGGTGCTGCAGGTTGCATGTTGTTGCTGGCCCTCTGCCCCATGGTGGAGCCCCCCCGGCAGCCTGCCCACCCCCTCAGGCTGCTGTGCCATGCCCCATTTGGGGGCCTTTGCCTGCCACCGGTCCCACCCCAGCCAGAGAAGACCCACGCCGCCTCAAGAAACCCCTGGGAAAGAAGAGATGCTGTGGTGCCTCCCACAACGTCTTCAGCAAGGAGGGCTGCCACCCGTGATGGGCACCTCCAGGCTGTCAAAATGGTTCCTGTCCTTTGGAAATAAACTTATCTCACCCCAAAGACTGATTTTGGACCTCAATTCCCCTCAGCGGCCTTTGCCAAATATCCAGTTTTATTCTGCTGGGTGTACCTAAAACTACCCAGGCCTTGACCCAGCTTCCCTGGCAAGGCACGACAGACCGAAGAACAGCCCATGGCCCATTTCTCCCTTCACTGTGCTGGCCTGGGTTTGTGTGTGGCACGTTGCAGCCCCACAGCCACTTCACACCAGCGGCTGCCACCCCATTTTCCCTCCCGCCCCGAGCCGCGTCCCCACGGCAGTGCACGCACACACATGCATGCCACCCAGCAGCGGGCTGCCATCGCAGAGCTGATCTAGGTGAAAACTGAGTATTTTTTTTTTGACGCTGGGTTGTTTCCTGACAGACACCTGCCTGTGGACTGAGAGCACGGACAGTGTTTGGCACGTCGCGATGCCCAAACGCAGCCCGAGGGAGAAGGTGCCCAGCAGCTGCACCCCAGCAGGGCTCGGCGGGCTGCAGGCTACCTGCAGGAGTAACTCTGGGGGACTCTTCACTGCCTGGTCCGTGGCAGGACGAAGCAGGGACAAGGGCCAGCAGCAGCAGTTGGCAAGAAATGGCCACCAAAAAGCCACTTCCCCATGGGGAGGGTAGGGAAGCAAAGCCAACAAAGCAGCAGAAAGAAGAGAGGGTCAAGGTGGGTACCAGATTTGAAGCCCCAACCCAGCTGCTGCACGATGGCCAAGCCCTGCAGCAGGAGCGGAGGCCCGGGAGCCCACAGCTGCTGCAGAAGCGTCTTCTGAAAGGGAACAGCACACTCTAGGGTAGGCAGACTGAAACAGATGCAGTGCACAGCAAAGCACAGGCTAGCGCATTCGTCTGTCAGCCCAAACCTCTGCCGACAGCACGCAGACCCCATGCAAAGGGGACAAAGAGCCCAGGGGATGGAAGGCAGCTCCATCAAGGTCAAATCCTCCCACTGCCTGCTGTGAGGGCAGGACAGAGACCCTGTCCAAGACTGTCCAGGCCACTGGTTTTTACACCAGCTCACGGGAGCCTCTCCTGGCCCACCCTGTGGATGTGGCTTCACGCCTCACTCGCGCTAAGCAAACAGTAACATTTGCAGCCAGAAAGGAGCAGCAGGGGCTGCTCTGCAGTGAGGGGCTGGGCACTCACCTGGGAAGCAAGTTCCTGCTTCCTGCTGCAATAAGTGTGTATGGATGCAATGCTGAAAAAGAACATCATTGGGGTTACCGGGTGACTCCCCACAATACCCACAGCAGCCTTGGGGAGGGGAAGGGGAGCTGGGCTCAGATCTGTATTAACTAAGAAACTGAAGAGGAACTTGAATCTACATCTCACACATCCACGCTGTGACTCTTGGCCTCTACTACATTGTTGTTTTTTTTTTCTCCTAAAACCAGCCAGCCATGCTCAGGCACCTCATTTCAGGGCCAAACCGCTGCTGGGAAGCCTGAACAGGGGCTGTACCACCCGTCTTTCTCTGCAGGGTGTGGGGAGCTCTGCCCTCCCTTCTGCCTTCCAGCAGCCCTCGGCTCAGCACGCTGTGCTGCATCACCGCTGCCGCCTGGCGTGCGGCCGAGCGGGCAGCTCCTGCTCACACATGCCATCAACAGACAGGGAAAGTCAAGGCTGGCAGGGCCCGTACCAGCCATCCTGCCCTCCCTGCTGAAGCCAGCCCAAGGTTGCCAGTGGTGTGGGCATGCACAGCCCGGGGAGGGCTCCTGCAGCTTTTCCTAGCAGCTGAGGAGCTTCCCTGCCCCGGCCCTTTGGCATCCGCCGGCTCATTTCTGTCCTGTGGAATAGATACAGAGCTGCTTGCCTCTCAGTCCTCATGCCATGCTTTCCGCAGACTGCCCCCCAAGCCAGTGACTACTTGCAGTTCCTTGTTAGCTAATGGGAAGGCTGTGCAGTACACACACGAAGGCGAGGGACACATCACAGTAAGCTCCGCTTAATTCCCCCTTAGTGGCTACTGAGTCCATTAATCTTAATAAAGCTGCCACCACAGCCATGTATGGGCAATGCACAATGAACTTAAACACAGGACTGCAAACACCTTTTGAAATAGCCTTTCTGCACTGAACGCACAACAGGCAATACATTACCCAAGCCAACAGCCTTCCCAGGCCTTGCCAGATGGTTTATTTACCTCCTGGTGATTCAACTCTCCTGCTTCCATGACAGGATCAGTGCCACCTTCTCCCCACTGTATAGTGTTAACCTTTGGGGCAGGTTCATCGCTTACCTGTCTCTGCTTAACTCGGACGCTTCTGTCAGGAGCCTTCTCTGCAGCCAGGTCGGATCACCAGGGAGAATGAACCAGAAACCCCGGGACTCTGGATCATGGGCTCAGGGAGGGCAAGGGGGGCTACAACTATGCTGTAATGTGTTTTTCGCTCTACCCAGTACTTTCCCCCACCTGACTAACGCTTCTGACCACCAAGTAACAAGGAGCACTCCATCACGCCAAGCAGCTGTAATTACCTGGTAATAGATTTAAAAGGATAATTCTGTTGTCTGTCAAAGATGCTGGCAGATAGGAAAGGAGCCGATCATCAGATCAGGAATAAAATTCAATAACATAATAGCCAGCACAATAAACAGGAGGTTAGAGCTGCATACACTTACAGATGATTTGGAGGATTTGTTAAATGAACTTAATCGTGCCTTCCTGAGCATGTACCGGCAATGCATTCGCTGCATCATCAAGCCCAGAGCAGTTAAAGGACTGGACTGAAAACACAGCAAAGGAACTTACTAAAAACTGTTCAGTAGGCCTAAGTCCTCCTTCCACCTAACGTTACGGTACAAATAGCCCCATACACACCTTTCACCTACGACCCCTCCTAGCAAAGGAAAGGGGCATAAGAAAGTCTCCAGTGCTCCCCCGCAGCTGCATAAGAGCTTCCCCCCACGTGGTACAGCGCACCTGAACGGCCTGTGTCGGACCACTAAGAAAGGATGTGTCACAGATGAAGGACAAAGAAACTCAGGGACCCCAAACATGGAGCGCATGAAACTCTGGTAAGAAAGCAAGCATCGCTCCAGGGTACACCAGAGGGGAGAGGGAGCTGCCCTGGGAGCAGCCAGCGGAGTCGACAGCAGCCATCTGCCACGCTGCTTCCTCCAAGCATCCACCGAGTTCATCGGCAAGGGGTTTAGATTCTCCAGCTACAGTAATGCAGCTACTCAAACATCCACCACCTGACGTATGCAGAGTTTTGCACAAGTCTAGGACAATTAAAGGGGAAGGGAGGGGACCGGCCATCACGGTAGATAAGCCCACATTTACGCCCACATACTCTGCTTCCCACTCATTCCCTGCCTGTGATTTTATGGGCTGCTGATACCTCCTCCATGCCAACCCTGGGAGCTGCCAAAAAAGCTCCCGTGACCATGTTACAGGCAAACACAGCAAATCCTCCGCACTGGGGTGTATTTATGGATTGCAGAAGTACAGCACTTCTGCTCATGCAAAAAGCTTTGTTTCCTGCCAGCTGCAGGAGACCACACTACCTGAGGAAGAAGGGGTGCAACAACTTTATCTAAGATACCAAATCAGCAGTGACAGAGGAAATAGCTCCTCCGCAGCCAGGCAAATACTATGCTCTCAGACAGGATCGGTGCCGAGTCCCAAGCCTAGCAACTGGCAACGTGAACAGAGAGCTCTACTCCCGCTAGCTCCACAGCAGCAAGGCTGCAGCCTGCAAATCCCTTAGCCATTTCTGGGTTGCATCTAGGGATGCCATGCGGGTTGCGCTGGGTTCACGGCAGCCTACAGAAGGCGGAGGGAAACCCTCTTTGCACTTGTCAGAAAACTGTGTTAGCAACAGCTGTGCTTCAGCAACAAGTGTGTTGCAACAAGTTGTTTGAGCTACCGTGCCGGATTTGAGTTATAACAGAGAGTAGAGAACAGCTGCTCTCTGTGTATGGTGGGAAACAGAAAATAAACGGGGAGGTAACCACCACACGTATGAGGCAGGGGGAGAGAGATGCTGCAGAAGCGCATTCATCAAGCCGAGCTATGGGAAATGCGAAGGAGGGCTAAACACTCAGCATTAAAAATAGATCACACCAGGGCTCTGCACGACATCGCAGCCCTTAAAAAAATGTCTTCTACCCAGAATTTCTCACCGCGGTTTTATTTCCCTTTCATGCAGGCAGTACTTTCAGGCTTCTCCTCTGAGACTGACTGCATTGTGCTGAGGGGACACGTTTGGCACACGAGGGCATGGGACAGGGAAGAGGCAGCATGCCCGGCTGCACAGGGCTGTGCCTTCCTTCACCCTGGTGTCCGGCAGCACCTCCGGGGCATCCAAAACACATCCTCTCCCCCCTTGGCACTCGCTGAGCATTTGCAGCAGCTGCTCAAGGTGACAGCCTGTCCACGCTGCCTCCTACCAGAGCAACGGGCGCATCGGCGTAGCAGAAATGTCAGAGGGATGTCAGCGGCACAGATGCTGGAATATCCATGAGGCTCCAGGCCTGAAGGTTTGATCCACCAAGGAACAGAAGTGCTTTGGGAGTCTTGAGGCTTAGACAGTAATTAAGGGAGATCTAAACATTGTATTTATTTAAGCACTGAACATTCCTACCTTTCCATAAAAAAGTCTGCTGGGCATTTGCCTTTCCTCCATCATGCCTGTGCGTGACCAACCAGCCCAGTCCAAACACACCCCATCAGGTGTCGCTGGAGCATTACTCACAGACTTGGTGCTCCTCCACCTTCTTCCTCGTAGGGAGCCCAGCCCCGCAGCCGCTCTCGAGGACAGCAGCCTCTCTGGCAAGCGCTCCGACCTCCGTCCCAGGCGAGGCTGAAGAGGACATTTGCCACCACTCCCCTGGGAGCACGCAGGGACAAACTGTGCTCCGCAGCACACGTTAACATGAGCAACATCAGCCAGGGTTTGTATAACCAGCAGATTTTTGGGTGCTCGCCTGACAAACAGCAGCCCCAAGTTCTCCACTTTCCACCGTATGGGGAGAGTCAAACCCCCCCCCACTCCCTCCCCTAGAGAAGTGCACTACCAACAGAAGCGATGGGCCAGCGTGGCTCAAAGGGGGACTATCCCCCCCTCCTGTCGAAACCATGGCACTGTGCAGCAAAATTAATAAATAATGCCAGCAGGCTTCTGTTTGGCAGAAACCTACTGAAAGAGGAGACAGATTTACAAACACATCCTGGGGGGTGGTGAGGGGGGAAGCATTGCCTCCTGTTTCCTGGACAGCTTCTGCATTTTGCATTCAACCAATCTGTAGATGAAATGCAGAAGCAGCCTCAGGAGCAGAGACTAGACTCCAGAAAAATTCCCCCATCCACCATGAAAGCCCTCACAGCCAGCCCTTGCTGCTGCAACCCCTCTCAAGGACGCTATGCCCCTGGCTCCGTGCCTGACAAACGTTCACGCAGATAAAAAACACAAGGCTCAGAGACTTTGGGCACCAGCAGAGCAGAAGCTGCAAAGGTCAAAGTTTTGCGCTGTAATTAATTTTTGGGGTTTTTGTTTGTTTGTTTGTTTTTGTTGTGCATCTCTCCCAGGCACGTTGGAAGTCCACAGCAGAGATGGGGAGGGAACCACCTCTCCAGGAGGCCCCTTTGGCATTATCAGACCCCTGCCTTGACTTCAAGGCAGCCTGTCTTCCCATATCTAAAATGGGAACTGGCAAGACTAAAAGAAACCCAAATCAAAAGACCTAAGTGTCTGCTTTTGAACAAATCTGACATAAGGCAAGAAAGCTTAACCAGAGCCTAATTATCAAATGGAAAATTAACAAGTAATTTGTCTCTAATGTAAGCTAATCATTGCTAGGGAGGACTTAATTAAATGGGGGAATTAAATCACCAAGAATTTGCGGAGTGACCAGTTCTGATGCGATTCAGTTAATAAGCTATGTGATAATTGTGTCAGCTTCATTTTCTTCTCCTCCGGCCACAAGAGGAGAGACAGAGCAGGAGATGGGTGCAGTGCCTCCCCCTCCCAGGCTGCAGCCTGAGATGACCGTACCTCACTCAGCTTTCACCTTTTTTCTTGGCAAAACCTGAGCGAATAAAAAGCAAAGGCCAAAAGTAGACCACTGGCAAAGCGCAGCTGTTAAAAATTAAAAAATAAATAAATAAAAATAGTAGGCGAGTGAGAGGGAAGTTGCCTACATAAATGGCTCGCAGGGTCATGATGCACCCTCCTGCCCGAGCTCAGTGCCAAGCAAGCGAACTGGAGTCAAAGCCGAGTGCCAGGGCTCTCCAGCTGAGAGGTGGAGTAAAAGGTGAGCGTCTCTCCTCCTCGGACATGTGTGAGGTGCTTGGAACAAGAAAAAAACTCATTTCACTTAGGTTTTCAGTTATGTCCAAGCTGTTACTCGGTCCTGAGCAATGGATGGGAGGCTGAGGCTCTTCCATGGCCATTAATAAAACCCAATCCACTTGGTGCCACTGACATGCTCCAGGCTGGGTGCAGGCACGAAACCTCATTTCTGTCTAATTAGCCAGAGCGGTGTTTATGTCAACATCATACTTTTACACCAGCTCCATGCCAGCTGCAGGAAGAGAAATGATATCCAGCCTTGTAGAAACAGAGAGCCACATGGGCAGACACCACCTGATCTCTCATAAAGCCTGCCAGCACAAAAATAACTTCTCAGAAACACTTGAACATGTCTGAACAAGCAGAGTGAGCCAATATTGGATCAGCACTTTGCATCACAGGGCTGCAGCATTTGTGATCCAGCCTTCAAAGCCCTAAATTTGCTTGGATTTGCTGCATCTTCAAACCGATGCCCAAGCTCACCTACTTTCAGTTCTGCCATCTCCTTACAGCATTACGTGCCAAATCCTCTAACAACCCTCCTGGATGGAAAACTACAAACATTTACACTTCAGGGCAGTGACTAATTTGTGGCATCTATAATGGGTGAGGCTCTGCAAGTGAAATAATATGAACAGATCCGAGTTGAACTGAGAGGGGAAGTTAAATTATCTAATTCATGCACAGGCTGTGCTTTTCCACATGCGAACAGAGGTCAAAGGAGGTAAACTAAAAGCTTATGGCTCTCTCAAGAAATGAGATTGCTGATTCGTAAAATGATTCTCCAAGTGTTAGGATTTTCCCTGATACTGCATGTACCTGCTGCGGTAACACAACCTGATAGCTGTGAGGCATTTTGCAGTTTATGCTTGAATGACAATAATAATTAAAAAAGCAAAACACGAAAGCTCTCAGTGTGTGTTAGTGAGTTCGCGTTACAGAACAAAATATTCTCTCCTGGAACATGCTGGGTCTTATGCAGATTCAACTTTTCTGGGTGACGCAAATGCTGTAAAAACAACTCTGAGTCACAGAATAAAATCACGTAATTCCCTGAAGCCAAATAAGGACAGAACTCAGCCCACACAGCTCTGACTTCCCACTTTCTTGGTAGTAACGATTCTGTTTACCTTCTATTCTAAACGATACCATTTGCCTTGCTCTCACTGCAAATCTTGTGTTCCCTATCGCTCAAGCCCAGAGTCAATATTAACACAGACAGGTATTGTAAAAAACGAAGTCCTGTCCCAGCGTCTGCAAGGTCTAGCGTAAAGCCTGTTACGTGCTTTTTGGGACTAGCTTTGCTAATTGGTATGAAGTCTTTATGAGGAACCTGGAAGGCACTCTCCCAGGCTGTCTGCAGTTTTATTGTGATGTGTTTTTCACCAAGAGTTCGTTTACAGCCCATTAGAGCCAGGCTTGGGTATCTTATGAATGCAATACAGCAGCACGAAAAGAGCACTTAATGCCTTAAGTCTTTAGAATGGTTTTTAATTTTGTAATGCAACTAAATTGTTTCACCACCAGATTTCCCGTGCCTAAATTGGGCAAAGCCTTGTGCAAACAGTCTTGCAGCATGTAAATAAGCCTTCAGACTTGATCTGTGGGTGGTGTAAATCATCGTCACTCTGCTGCTGTCATTTTGCATCAGTAACTGCTGAGCTTTCCACTTTGAAACTTTAAGGACATTTTATTATAGGGTGGGAGGAGTTGCAGAAGAGTTGTACGTAACAAACAAGATGCAATGTCTTTGCAGTGCACGTAAGTGTATTGTTTTGTTTATTTTCAGCATCATTGATTTTCCTTTTCCCTGACATGACGGTATCTATGCATGAGAGATGAGTGACTACACTGGAAATACAGGTTATAATGTTTGCATGGTAGTGCACAATAAGCTTGATCTAACTGTAAGGCAAATACAAGCTATTTGTGTCCTTAGTAGTTACTAACAACCGCACCTCTTTAGGGTCCAGTTTGGAAGATGCAGTGACAGACCCTTGGCTACATTTTGCAAAGCAAAAGCATCTTCAAGTGGGTGAGAATGCAGCAGTGTATTTGCATATTGTTGCTGCCTGATGATTGACGTATACGGGAATAGTGGTGCCTGATTAAAATACACACACACACACACTCCTGGGTACTGAAGCCATGAACACAGCAAAGCAAAGACATACTCAAAGTCTGGGGTTCATAAATCAGAAAGAACAAACTGTGCTGTGACCTACAAGAGCTTTAACTCATCCCTCGGTGGCTGTACCGCAGCTTCAGCCAGCCAACGCGTGCTTGCGCAGCTGCAGCCCCTTGTCAGACTTCTGTTCAGCTATCCCTCCTCTTCCCCACACTTAAGTGTCTTCCAAGTTACCACTAGTAACTGAATATATTTACCGAATATAACCGAGGTCTCCAAGAATAGAAAAGACCTCATGCACATTTGATGTTTTTGTGTTTAACAGTAACATTTATGTATTTGAGGCATGTTTTTCCACTGCTGTTTTTTAAACACAGTAAATTCAGTCTGGTTTTAATGCTGTTTTTTCCTGAAAGGTCTACCAGATCTCTAACGGAGGCTTTATCACCAGTGTGTCACTTGATGAAAAGCAAAAGAAGTGATTTATTCAGCCCCCTTAAAACTCCTGTATCATTAAATCCAGTGTAGCGCAAATGTTTGAGAAGTGTTGAGAAGAAAATATGTCTCTATTAAAGCTCCATGACTCTTGTCTTTTTGATTAAGGAAAAGCAATTTTATACTTCTGAGACATCCCACGCCATATTCTTAAGAGAGGAAAGGCAGGAAATAGTCTATCTGACATTCCTCATTTGGGGAGAAAAAGAAACCCGTCAAAGTTCCTTTATATATCATAAGCTAGCTAAAAAAGAAATGACTGGGGTTTCGACTTTCTTGCCAACTTTAATCCACTGATAAGCCTTGAAAGCTCAGTGCTTTCATCTGGGACTTACACGTCCACATGAAAGGCTAAGTGAAAGTTGCAGGTAAGCATCTCTAAAAAAGAGAAGGGGCATCGTTAGAACCCAACCATCCTAGCATATTATCTGTCGAGCTGTATATGAGCTTAAACTGGGGGCACAGCAGTGACTTCCACCTGGGCAAATGATATGGGTAATTCTACAGTGCTGTACTGTCTACAGCAACCACCAAGAAGCTTACAGAACTTTCCTCCAAATACTGTTACTCATTTAACTTGTACTGGCATAAATGCACTGTCATGGGGTTTGTTGTATGTGCTGGCCTTTCTTTTCCATCAAAAGAAATGTCTTATATTGAGATTTATACAAATGGGCTGCACAGCAAATTGGTAACAAGCCTTTGCAGCCCAAATATTTGGTTCTTTTCCTGTAAATAGACACCATGATCAAATCTGAAGTTTACAGCCTAGGAAGGTCACTGGAGCACTCTGCCCCTGTAAATTTGCACATAGACAGATCCTATTTTAGCCTTGCCCAAAGACAACTGCAATGCAAACACCAACATGTTCCCGGGCTGCCAATGGATTTTATGACCTTTGCTTTTTGTCTTGCGTCTCCCACTTCTCTAACTCATGGCAAAAGCTGCGCCTCCATCTCTCAGCTACAAAAGACAAGGGGTGATGTGCTCACAAACCAGCGAGGCTGAAGCTGTCGGAACTGATGCCAGCGTTGCCTGTGTCATTCTGCAGAGGCCACTTGTTACTCCTCCGGTCAGTCACCAGACCCTGGTATGCACAGTTTCACAGCTGTCATGCTGAATATTTTAAACAAGTGGGGTTTTGCCAAGTCAGAACACATTCACAAAGCAAGAGGTCATCTCAGGACAAAGCCTGTCCAGGAAAAAGCCTGCTTCTATTTTGGCACTGCGGCTTGGAGCAAAAGGGTACAGATCCCAGGACTGTCACAGCTGGAGCCTGTTTATGGAAGGGCTTTAAAACACAGACTTAGCTAATCTCTGAATTTCCTAAAGCACAACATACAACACTGCTTGTTTAATCTCCCTAGATAGGAATTTCATCAGATGAGGTCTGTAACATCCGACTACAGTTTGCCAACCACACTCTCACAGCCCACAGGTGATACTCCAGGGAGATCAGAAGAAAAGCAGACCTAAGAGACCGCTATGAAGCATCTTCCCTAAGAAGCTCTCTTGTTAGCATCAATCTGTGAGAATTATGGAGCTAATCCTCCCTACTCCCATCAGTAATCCTATGCATTTGCACAGCAATGCAGATAAGATGCTACAAGGCTAGATGCTGTTACAAACATGGAATAAAAGGCTACAGGACATCACAGATGGGATCTGTGTTCCTTCACAGGTTTCCTGTGATCCCACAAGTCCATTGCTAGAGGTGGCTGGAACACGCACTGCCATACCACAACACCCACAGGAGGGACGATCCCATTTGGGTAAAGGAAAAAAATAAGGGAGAGGAGACATATCCCACAACTGACAAGGTATGACAAAGTATAAAAAGATGGTCCAGAAAGAGTTTAGGCAGGAGCCCTGTAGGTGTTAAAATGAAAGTACTTGGAACAAGATAAGAGAGAGATGGTGAAACAGATGGAAGGAGTTTGCTGCAGTCCTATGCCTTACACCCCATGCGCTCAAGGGCTCACATTTCCTTTGAACTTGCTTCAGTCCATCAAAATACACAGGAACACATGAGCAGCCATAATACACGTGCCACACAACTATACACCAAAACACAAAAGCAGAGTAAAAGGTTATATTTGAACATGCAAAATCCTTGTCCAGTGCAAAGTGAATTATCACCAGCTGAAGAGAAAAGACACTGTTGAAGTGTCTTGTCCCAAAACTAATGGCACATGCACTCTCCCATCTGCAAGTCGTCAGGATCAAACTTTCCGAGCAGTGGGCAGAACAGAAATAGCCAAGGGCTGTCTGCAGCCCCAGCTGTGGCAAGGGGCTCTGCGGAGGAGCTTTCGGGTGAGGGGCAGCAAGTGCTGCCCAAGGGACAGACCGCACATGGGAGCCAAGTGCCTAAAAGGGAGGGTAGGGAAATGCTTCCCAACCCTCCCGTGCACATGTTCTGCCTTTACAAGGAAGAAGGGCTGCCTACAGCAAATATCTTTACTAGCAGGCCTGTTTATGCAAATAAATACTGGTCTGTTATCTAGGACTGCTGCACTGGATTGCGGGCCAGCAGGGTTACAGCTCCTGAAGAGCAGCATCTTTGATCAAAACAGCATAGTCGGGAGATACTGAGCACTCTCAGTTAGATCAAGAGGCATTGAACTAAATTAAAGATTAATGTTAGAACTTGAAGCATAAATTAATCGCACTATTGGCTACACTGGGTTAGAAATTGAATTAATTTCTCATCACATGAAAGAGGCTTGAGCACTATCTCCGAGATTTTTAGTGTTTCCCCCTGAAGAACAGCAGGTTTACATTAATTAAGTCAGCTAGGATAAGCCTGGCTCCTGTCTGGGGTGGTTTACTGGCACTTCCCAATGCAGATGTGCATCCCTTACCATTTGGGCTGTGGAGACTTGAAGTAACATGGGATGGAAATGTTCTGGCACTAATGTACTCTGCTTTTAATGGCTCTTGCCAATCAGCAATCACCCCCCTAAGCGTGACAGTCTTCTCTACTGCAGTGAGATCACTATTTTCTCACTCCCTATCTGCTTCTTTTCCAGTTCAATCTGGAAGAACCTGGACATTTTTTCCTTCCTGGCTGCTCCTTTATCAATACTGTAATACTGTCCTACAGGCAAGTTGTCCAACATACTTGAAAATGTGCTCTGAAAGTCACTGGTGACATAACATACAAGGAGAACAGAAATCAAACTCAACACCTTCATTTCAACTGCTGCTTTGCTTGCCCTCCCATGCTCAGCACTATTCCAGCCCAGCACTCCAAGGATCCCTCGGTGATGCTAGTGAAACGGTGACATGGTGGGAACTTTCCACTGGGAGAAAGGGAAAATCCTGACCTATTTCTGACAGCACCACCAAAGGTAAAATCAGGCTGGTGGGAGGTGTCACCCCACAGCCACAAGCCTTCCCTCACCTCCCAGTGCAAGGCAACATGAATCTGACATTCAGGAGGGACAACAGGAATGAAGGCTAACACCAGCCACCCACAACTTAAATGGCTAAATAAGCCCTGTACTGGGAAGGAAACCAAGAAATTTCTGAAGCAAGACAGGATCAATTCAGTGATATATAAAGATGTTTGAAGCAAAAATATGGTATGTAGCTTGTGAGCAAGGGGGACTCTGGGAAGCTTTGCCCAGAAAGCCCAGGAAAGACTCACATCCATCACTTCAGTCTCACAGTATTTTTCTCACTTCAGCTCTTGCCAGCACTAACTAATCCAGAGCATTTTCTCTACCGACAAAGCTGATGGAGCGCATCCTCCTGCCAGCCTGCGAGCGTCAGCAGCCGGCTTGCACCAGTGCCAACGCACACAGCTGCCATCTCTCCCAGCTCCCCCACAAGCCAGCATCTCCACCATTCCCAGCCTGGCCCCTCACAGCACACGGCCTTGCAGATCAGGATGCAGACTGTCATCTGTTACCCTCTTCCCACGTCTTTAAAGCAGGAAGATCCAAAGCTTTGATCCCATTCTCACTTCACTATTTATGTCAGAGGGCAAAGCCTACGCCACAGCTTCCTGCAGCAAGGCTGACTTGCCCTGTTTTTCAGCCAGTAAAACATAGTTCCCCCCACTGGTGGTAATCCCACTAAAAGCCTCATTTCAGTAGCAAGTAACAATGCTGCTACTACTAACCACCTGCTGCCTTCATGGTTTAAAAAAAGACCTGTCCTTCAACTAAGCCCCATGAAGAAGGAAGGACTGCCCTCAACTGCCCAACGGGAACACCAAATCGGAAGAGATGAGAGCTGCTGAACTAACTTTCTCCCCATTTAGCATCATCAGGAAACTCTCCTTCCAGTAAAACAACAGTGAAGGTACGCCAAGAGCCAGGATGATTTGGAAATACTGCCTCGACTGTCTCTTCCGTGCTTGGAAAAGTGCTTTGCAAGAGCATTAATTGAGATGATGTAACTCTAGTGAAGGCCTCAGCAAAATCAGCCCTGTATAGTACACAAAAGGAGACAAATGAACCTGGAGTTTAAAGCTCCACTTTTGCTCTCAAAAGTCCAATAGATATTTCCTCTACAACACTTCTGAGAGCAGGACGAGGCTACAAATCAGATATACTCCACAATCCATATAGTGAACACATAGGCTGCTGAGGCTGTACTTTTGTAAATTGGTGCCCACTTTGTAAAATGACCATAGGAAATACTACAGCGACAAATACAATATAATACTACAAGGCAAAACCACTGGCGGCCCAGGTGCCCCTGCCGCTCACCGGAATGAAGCAGCTTGCCCCCAGGTTTTCATTGTCAGATGGCACCCGCACACCAGCCCTGAACCTAGAGCGACGAAGGCTGAATTGGTGACACGCACTACAAATTTTGAGTCATGCTGTGATGAAGAAAATGGTGTCACACACCAATACGAAATGACAATAGAGCCTGTCAGGAACTCTTCAATAAAACTGTTTTGTGGCTGTTAGAAAATGCTGATACTTCAAGAAAACATGTGTAAGGTGGGGTCATTGTGAAAAGTGGTTCAGAATTGTCAAAATGTCAATCGTGGACGTTCTTTTTAAAAAAAGTGTATTTTAAGAATTGGGTTTAGAAACTAAATGTAATTTTTAATAAAGGGAGAACAGTACAACAAACAGCCTGCAGTTATCAAACACCCCAGAGTTAATGTTGCATCAAAGACACTACTACTTTGATCCTATGCTCTGTATTGGTAGGGAGGAAAAAAATTTTAATCTTAAAGTTGAAAGATTAAATGGAAAAGGAAAAATAATCCCATCCAGGTCTGATTTTAATAACACAGCATGCTCTAGTAAACAAAATTAAACATAGCATGCAAATACAAACTAGCTTCTTCCTCATTTGGGAGGTCATTCAGTCACTACATTCTGAAAAAAATAATAGTTAAAAAAAAAAACCAACCTCCCTTCTTGACATGCAGCTGTATCTTCTTCTGAACTGATGAGAATTCAGATACTGAGTAGTTCATAAAGCAATTTTTGAGGACTACAGGCAAATTTGTCAGCCATATCCATTTACAGTTCTGCCAGCTACTTCTCTGGGTTTAAATAACCTACAGCAATAATTCTGCTGAGAAAAAATTTAAACGGCCATCTTCCTGAGGCTCAGACAGGACCTATTACTTACGAGGTCCTGCCCGAGCAGCCCTGCAAATTTCATCTGGAGGCACTGATTTGTCACCCTGAATGGCACTAAAAGGAGACCTTCACACTATGAAGTGTCTATGTGAGGCAAAATGGTGTACAGTAGAAATGGGCCTCTGTGAGCAGGAACACCAAGGGAAACAACAGGAGGAAGTTTCTGCCTTTTGAGAAAGCAGGTGGATCTCTGGAAGTACCCAAACCAAGTAAAGGCAGCAGGTGGTGGCTGAAGAGCTTGCAGAAAAAGGGTTACCTGGTTCAGGTCTTTGGGGCTTGGAGGAAGGTATAGGTTTCTGGGCTTTGTAGAAACAGTCAGGGAAGATGGAAGGAAAAGAAAATGCTTTAAGCCAGCAGGACAAACGGTACAAACACATGGCAATAAATGGCTGCTGGTCCCTGATTTCATAGCTGGCAATTTAACACCCTGCCTAATACTGATGGAGGCAAAACCTAGTGCGGAAGTAATCCCTAATCACAGAGCATGTGGTGACTGCAGAAGGAAAAGCACTGAACAGCCAGGGTAACTAGGAAACTATGCACCACAAAAAAAATTTAGATTTCCAATTGAACCATCCATGTGGAAACTCATTCCTTGTCCCTAAGCATGATCTATGATATTCATGCAATTCTTGACAAGTCTTCATCTAACCTGCTCTGAAAGATTTCCATTGCTGGAAGCTCCACCTCTGATCCAATGCCTTCAGCTGAAGAACAGAACCTGAGGGGTGAGCCTGTATGTGGTGTCTACAGCCTGTCCATGTGGGCTTAATTGAGAAAGATCATCAGATTTCTAAACCAAAGCTGTATCCTTAATATTAGAATTGCTCAAAGCAGTATGATCCTTTCCTCACATGGGAGTGAGATTCTGGTATCACAACTAAAAAGCATGAAGTAATTTCACCTCTAGTGCATCCTAGGGAGAGTCTCCACTAAGTTAGTAAAAGCCCCATGAAAGTGACTGGTGGTGTGGTTATCAGGTAGACATTCTGTGAGCACACTTGCTCAAGCAGACATCAGCAAGGACCCAGAGATGTCCTGATGCTTCTATCTTAAGACATTCATAATCCTATGGCACCACCCATGCCGGAAAATTCAGCAGTGTCCTGCAGGGTTCAATGCTTTATTTGCTACTAGTTATGGGAATACTGTGTTGTACTGCAGTATTCACTGAAACCTTCCTCCATGTCATGAGTGGTTGCTGTCAAGTGTATTTCAAAGTCATGACTGACTCCTTTAAGAATACCTTGGAGTTTTACAGCAAGGGAAGCAAGGGTGCATCACCATTGGTGTTAAACTGAAAACCAGACCAGCAATAGCAGAAAACACCTCCTAAAACCCTGATGCCCACCCTAAGACTTAGCTTGCATGAGGAACTTTGATTCCCAGGGAGCTGCTACTGAAAGAGTAATGACTTCCAAGGCAAGTGCAATGGTTGGAGCCTGAGTGTTAGCTCCCATGCTAGGCAGAGTGCCTCACGCTGCTCCCAGCTCCCCAGTTTACCATGAAAGGAAGTGGATGTTTGCACTGCAAGAGCAACATGGGGTCACTCTCTCAGAGGAGAGCACTTGGGCTTCTGGATTCTAGCTCGGCCGCTGGCCTCTCGCTTGACTGCTTTGTGTCTCAGCTTCCTGCCAAGGTTGACCTCCTTCTTAAAGCATGCTGAGACTCACTCATGAGAAGTAATGCAGAAGCACTAGTGGTTGTGGTGGGCCTATCATTTTAGTTTATCCATATAAAATAGGCAAGACTCAAGTGCCTGTGGGAATTAATCCATTTTGTCCACAAGGACATTGTGATTCAACAGTGGTCTAACTATCACATTCCTCGGCTGTTTAAGGAGGAGCGACGAGAGGATGTATCCTTCTTTGGACCAGCTGATACCATCAGAAAACTCAGGCAAGCTTTCAAGTATACGATACCCTTATATTCTTAGACTCACACAACTTAAATAACCTAATTAAGTACATACAGAGTCTTTTCACCCCAGAGCCCCTAGCGTATCTTCTCCATTCACAGATGAAGAGGAGAGAACTGGAAAAGATCAACAATGAGGTACTCTGTTTCCATAAGCCAGTCTTCAGCTTTCAAGTGTTTTTCTGTTTCTTCAGAGAACACTTCCCATAACCTGAATCTCATCTCTGACGAAGCTCAGCACACAAGTGGTATTTAACAAACAGCTCCAATTATGACTCTGAGTCCACTTAATTTCTGGCCGCTCCTTCTGTGTAAATACCCCTAAGTATCTGTTTCCCTTACAAGAAATGCTTTCAATCACATGAACCTCCAGGATCTCAAGTACCATGAGAAGCAATGTTTGTTTCGACTGAAAGAAGAAACAAGTGCTTATCAAAAAAAAAAAAAAAGATAGAAAACAAAGTAAATAATGGAAGTTGGATTAGAAAGAACAAAAGTAATTATTCAAGAAATGCTACCAGAAATCTCATTTATCTGTCTTGTTATAGTAGAATAATCAAGGAATATGCTAAGGCCACCCATGCTCTTATTGGGCAGTGATTTTTTTTCTTTTTTTTTTTAAAGCTCAATCTACCTGCAAATTATTGTTTGTAAGTGAAAAAACTTCAAGTCCCAGGTGAGATAACAGATGAGATAGGATAAGGCGCTGCAGTCCTTGCTTGAAAAAGTTCACATCTTACACTGACAGGATGAACAAGAGACAAAATGAAATTACAGCACAATGATGTGACTGGCCCCAGGTAGCCCAGATCAGCAGCACAGCTGGGAACAGATGCCCTGGGTCTTTGCCTAACCCTTTATTCTGTTTCCTCTGCAAATTTGTCACAACGACTTTGCTCCCACTGAGTCATCAACTGAAGGAGATTAGACAAAACTCCTTAGCCACTGAAAAAAATCTGATACTCAAGGCCCTCCTTTAAGCACGCTGTTTCATTTTCTGCACGGAAATGCCGACAGATTTCTCTCCCTTTACTCCAGATTGTACTTCAGCCTTCCCTGCAAAGTCTATAGTCCTAGCCTATCAGAGTACACCCCTTGATGGTAAACACTTGGCCTGAAAACTCTAGTTTGTATAAATCAGTGAGAACAAAGTTTACATCACACCAAATATGTAATTTGACACCATCACTGTACTGAAACCTGTACGGATCGCTACTCAGATTCAGCACTATGAAATCTGTGCTCTGAAAATATTGACTATGTATTTGAACAATGTTATTCAGCAATATTTTTTTTGCTAACAAATCAGATGATATGCATGATAAATCTTCCCTGAAGTGGCAGGACTAAGAGTGAACGTATTCTCAATAAAATGCAAACAGATGAGAGCAGGATTTCAATTGCTTTCAAAAACTCCCTGCAGACATGCAGGGCCCCCAGTGACTAAATATACAACACAATTTCCTTCCACTTGTATCCTAAATGGACAGCCAAGGCTTAAGAGATCCATAGCACTGACAGCCCTTCCAGACCTTACCTAAATAACGCCAAGAACGAACTAAGGGTAGCAGTAGAGGACCACATAGATGATGGTAGATCAATGAGGAGATACAGGCCCTACCTACCACCACTTACGCTTTTCCTAGTCTTGACTCTGGTCCAGGCCTGCTTTGTTAACCATCAGCAAGTTAGTTCAGCTTGGTAATATTTCTGTGAACCAGCGATAATTATACAGATCACTTTCTGGGGACTACTTACACGAGCGCTACATATGAGCAATGCTATGTACAAGGCAAACGGTCCAATGAAGCAACCAACCAACTAGGAGGCTGGCAGAACCATGGATAGAATCTGTACTAGTACATGTGACACAAAGTGTTAACCAAGAGTTTCATGCAATTTTTTATGTCATCTCTATAGCCTTAGCAATCTTCTTCCCCTCAAAAATAATCCAGTTATGACTGTCCTGTGAGGTTAGTTTGTATGCTAGCGCCAACACATTAGCAAGATTCACTACAGTGGAAAAGCTCACAGCAAAGTAGGAGTGAAACTACTGACTTCTTTCCTCCCCTCCTCAAAAGAATGAGAGCTAACACCTAAGACTTGTAATTCAATGTAGACTATAATACCTAACTGCAGGTTATTTGCACGAACACATTGATCAGTATGAGCAACAGTGAACACTGCACTTGATGAGGATTCACAAACTCAGGCAGCTACAGACACACAGCTTTAATGAAATACAGTGCAACTTTTGTTTGATTGCCATGGTGAAAGCCTCAGCAGTGTCTTGCTTGCACAAGTTGTCTTTCCTGTCCTCAATCACTGCCCAGATTTTGTGCTTGCACCTAACAAAACAGTAACAAAAATCCTTCTAGTAACCCCACTGCTCTCTCAACCTTTATGAAAATCCACAATTAATCATTAATCCACATTAATCTAAATCCCTCCCAGCCCTTGTCACTGGTCAAACGGATGTTGTTTCAAGACCATTGCTTATCTGCACTGGTCACAGTGATCTCTCACTAGCTGAAACAACATTAGGTTTTACTACAGCCTTTTTACTATAACCTCTGCCACTACTGGCACATGCAACCATTTATCACACGAGGACTGACTTCACTGCACATTTTAAAGGCCTTGTACAACACAGCTTCACAGTCAAAGACACATCAGCAATCATTTTCACCATTTAACTTCACAGCCCTTTGCTTTACCTTACAATTTAGGATGTTTCCTCCGCCCATTCCCAAGTCTTCCCATGATAAATGGGAAAATTATGTTGCCCAGTATACAAAGAGCTAGGTAAGTACAAACTCCCACTTCTGCAGGAACACACGCTGTCCTCTTACCACAGTAGCTTGTAGCCTAATGTGCCTCACACCTGCAATTTCCCCAGCAGCCTGGTTTCAACCTTGTGCCACCAGAGGTAAAGTAAATTGCTTCCTCCACCTTACCGAAAGAGGATCTTCCTGATCATTTCTCCCACACATTAGCACCAGGCTTCTTCCTTCAGTTTTCACTCACTTTGTACTCAGAGCTCCCCTTGCTTTACGCTAACCATTCCATCATCTTTACAATCCCTGGCCCAGAGAGCACTGCTCACAGGTCTGGCCTGGTGCTGCTTCGCTGTGCTCCTGGGGTTTCAGCTGCCTGATGACCTCTGCCACACCTGTACTTTCTGCAACAGCCTTTGCCAGGAACGAACCTCACACTCAAGCATCAAGTGCAAGCCTTTACACTTGAGGCTCCACTTCCAGATCCCATGGGCCACTTCCACAGTACACACCACTTCACTCAGCGTATCTCCTAACTGTGGTTCTGCATTTCTACAACTTTAGCTACATGATATACAGGGGCGGGGGAACTTCAAGGTTAGAGCTTTTGGAAGATATTTCAAGTGCATGTTGCACATCCAGGGACATAGCATGACAACACAGAGCCCTGCAAGATGAGGTTGGTAATTAGTGCAAGTCTAAAGCAGGTAAATTTAGTGTGGTCCACACTCAGTGTGCTCAAAGCAGATCCTCCAGCAAGCTATCCTGGCAAGCATGCCCCTTTCCTCCTTCCCATGGTTCTTCAAAGTCTGCATCCGTTATACACTGCCAAGCAGTGAGTAGGGATGATTTCATTTAGATGGGCACTATACAGATCCAAGACTGCAAGGCCACATCACACCTTTACTGGTCCTTGTATCCTGCGTCAAAGTTCCCAGGCATTACTTCTCTCTCCCTCACTCACCAGTTTCTACAGTCATTTCAGCACAGAACTTTAAACCCAGGTTCTTTCTAAATCATTTTCTAAGTGAATCAAGACTTTTGTCTAGCTTCATAGACTGGAAACATCTGAACCTATTCATATCACTGTATCCCCTTGGATAGTAGAGTACTTAACCTCATTCCAGCCTAATTACAGCTCAATCCCATAGTTTAATTTCAGAAAACTCAATTCAAAACTGGAGTGTGGCTACACATTTGCTGAGAGGGAGAGAGTACACTTTTAGAGGAGACATGGGAAGAGGGTACATACTGCACTTTTTCTACAGAATTGCATGTGCTTGTTTTTCAATAAGGCTGCCTAGAAACAAATCAACCAAGTAAGATGTCAAAATTAAAGCTGCCTACAAGGCATTTTTGCCAAGTTCAGAGGCATTAAATGGCTGAGGAATCCAGTCTGAGTTCACCAAGTTTAATTATATTATTACAGCAGAACTTCGCACCCCTAAGGAAAAAAGTAAGGTGGTCATCTCCTCATCTGTCCCACATCTGCTTTGTTAGCTTCTCTGCAAAAGAGGTATCCAACATTGTGTGGTTCAGATTATTTTAAGGTTGCTACAGCCATAAGCCTAGCTGCTGTTTATAAGCATGCTGATGTGTACCACACTAGAGTCACCTGCTTCCAGAGTTGCACGTGAATGAGACTACTTGGGCTACAGATCTCATAAACCAGAAGAGTGACGCTTCACAAATGAGTAGACTGTGCAGTTCAACTTTTTTATTTTAATAAAATCAAGAATATGCACAGCACATGCAGTGCTAGCATCTAAACTAATACAATAAGCAATTCTAAACCTACAGTGACTTGAAGTTCAATTTTCACATTCAGCAAGTTTAAATCCATTCTTGCATATTGTTTTGAAACCTTGTATCTGAACTGAAAATATTGCTGGCTGATAAAACTTGCTAAAATGCACAAGTCACTGATTATGCCAATACAACAAAGATAACCACATGTTTGAGGATTGCAATGTGCCAGACATTCACTGAAAAAAAAAAAAACACACAACTAAACAAAACTCACGCAACAAACATCTGAGAATCTGGACACTTCACATCAGTGTTTAGAAGTGTTTCATTAATATCTTAAGACAAGTGTATCAAAACCTTGGCATGTTTAATTTTAAGTTGCCAATTTTTGTTTTACTATCAGAAAGTTATGGCTACACTGCCAATGCCGGGTCTGCTTAATTTGACTTAAGAGTTTAATATGACTTAAACATTAAAAGCTCACACTACCCCGAAATATATAATTTCACGCATACGGTGACATTCAACATTCAAGTGCCAGTGTTTTTGTACTGTCTTTTGGTCAAGTTTCTTTAAACTTTCAAAGAATCACTTTTAGGCTTACAAAAATAAATATTTGTCAAAAATGTTCAATAAATATTACACAAAACTAGCAGCAAAAAGTATCTAGAAATCTGTCGTGTGCAAATAGTTTTCTTCCCAGCTATCATTCCCATGGTCCCAAATAAGTTTTAGAATCTATTTCCTTCTCCTTAAACAAGCTGCGTTCAATCTCCAAGAGACAAAATAAGATTGGAAGGTAAGGACACGCACACAAGACATATATAAAATTCTCTGAATGTGCAATAAAAGAAGTATTTTGTAAAAAGTTATGGGCAAAATGTACAAGGGCCTAAACCTAGACTTGAAATAGCACCATAACAAATGACCTCAATACTGTCAAGTGCACCTACTTAATAAAAGTTTTAGAACAAGGCACAATACACTTGAAAAAATCTATTGCACTTTAGGAGATTTTTGCCATTTTCCTATGCCACTGTAGATTAGTTGTTAACAGCTCTGGCCACAAAGTCAGCACAGAAATTCCAAGTGGCAGAGGCATTTTTCTGGTGGACAATACTTATCTTTGGCCAGATTTAGCATAAACAGACTATAAATACAATGGAAACCTATGCAACTAAAACTGACTAAAACTGCACTTTAATAGCAGAATTGAAACCTTGTGCAGTTTATGTACATTTCCAACCTCTGTGATCTCAGGTTTGTTTGTTACTCTTCTGGAGCCATTTTACAAAGTCTACAGTAAGCCAGTTTAACATCTCCACGCAGCTTGAACAGAGTAATGTGAATCTGCATTAAAATAAAGCCTGCTGCATAATTCTTCCTGTTCATACCCTCTTGACCAAAAAACATCAACACTAGCATGCGTTATTAGACCAAAAATTCAGTCAGGCCCTTAAGGAGGACCAATCACTGCCATGGTCAGCCATTCTACCATTTCAATTTCATATGGCAGGCATTTTTAAAAAGTCTAAATAGATGAATTCTCCTAAAAACTATTTCAAGTTATCAGACCTTTAAACATTCCCTGTAATGTTCTGCCCACATTTGGCTAGCTCACATTAATGATCTGCCTAAATATTGAAAAAGGAATTGCTGTATTTACTTGCATTAACTTCAAAAACAGTGCTTTTAATGTATGCATGTATCCATACATCATCTCATCATGACTGGAATGGCTTATTAAAGGCTATCAGGTTCTAAGTACCTATCCAGGATAGAGTGAGCAAATCAGAACTTTAACTTAGTACAGTTTTGCCACATTAGAAACTAATTGCATTGATATGCTTCAAGATGTTTTATTTTTCAAATCTGCAAATACCAAAAGCCCTAATGCAGGCTACCGCATAAGTTTTTCTTTGTAATATTATGGATGAATCAGTGATTCCTGTTTAAGTTGTATCACACCTGTGTGCCAAGGTTTGATTTTAGCCCAAGTTCAGTAATTTTTATTTTGTCAAAACAATTGATATCTTGAGCATTACTGAGCCAACAGGACATCAAAATAAAAGTTGTCTAAAGTTAAAGGCACAGTACATTAACAAACAAATGATCCTCAGTCACAAAATTATAAATGCAGTTTCTGGGTGGGGATGGGTGGGAGGGGAGTTAATCCTGACTACAGCAATAGAGTCTTCAAAACCACCTTCAAGATAGGGCTACTTGTTCCTTTGTTTCCATCTTGTGACCTTGAGCTCCCTTAAAAAAAATTTCAGTGGAGAATCACAGCTGGTAATGTACTGCGAGTTCTTGAAGCTACACAAGGTATAGTCTGGCTAAGTTACATGTGGTTTCCATATTAGCTTGTTTGGAAGGAGATCTGCTGCAAGCAGATTCAGTTGCCCCACCAGTCAACCCCCTGGGAGTTATAGTTTCCTCCATATCCATCACTGTTGTAGAAGCCTCCATAACCACCTATGAAAGGCAAGAGAAAGTGATGCTTAATTAACCTGCTGAAGACTTGTCCTTTACAACAAGAAAGCAGCCCAAGGCACAGACAGGACATCTGTTGTCCATTAAAAGAAACCCACCCCAAAAGTGCCAGCAAATGCACATGAAGTGCTGGAAAGACAGGTAGCATCAAACCAAAAGACAAGTAACTTGCATTAGCCTAGATCCAAGAAGGATGCTGAGACTTTGCATAACAAGCACCAGCTGACCTCATATTTAAGCATTACCTCCAGAAGTTTTACTATAGCAAGTATTTTAGATCTTGTTTTGCATTTGCCAGCACTGCCTGCCCAGTTTTTCTTACCTCCAAATCCTCTGCTGCCACTTCCTCCACTGCGGCTGCTGGTTGATCGACTGCTACTAAAGCTACTGCTGCCAGAACCACTACTTGTTCGATAGTCTCTGGCACCAAATCCTCCGCTGAACCTACTGCTGTATAAAGGAAGAAAACAAACACTTGAGTAAAGTCGGTGGTAATTTAAGCACTGCAGACATTGAGATTCAAGTACTAAATTTCAACTCTCATTACCAACAACAGCCAGTGCAAGTGTTTGAGTTCAGCATGCTTTCCAAGTATCACAATGCTATCTGAACAGACCATTCAGGATAGCAAAGGAAAATTCACTATTCAAGAAGGGTCATGTTGAACTTGCCACGTTACACTAAGAATTACTTTCTCAGGTCCTGGTAAGATTTTATTCAGTGCAACCTCTGCCCCACAGAATTTCCAAACCTATCTTAGTGTTAAGTGCTGCATTCGTGACCACTTTTTGTACTGTAGAAAAGGACAGCCATTTTACAAGCATACTTCTGAAGGAAAAAACAAACAACTAGAGTTCATGTGGTCATATCATGTTAACTACATTAAGACAAAGGATTGTTTTTCCTCCCACCCCTGTAAGCCATTAAACATAGCTTTGTATTACCAGCTTATAAAGCATTCTAGGTTTCCGTAGCAGAAGTATTTTACAAGCAGCCTCACCCCTGTGGTTTAACTCTCATACCTTTCCTGTTTTATGTCAGGAGGCATGCATTACCTTCAAAATAGCTGCCTATTGGTACATCTCTGGCACATGGAGGTATGCATTTCCAGTAAGTGTTTTGCAAGTGCTTTCAGAGTTCTAAAGCCATTCTACCTCTGCCATACCTAGTTGTCTGCTTAAGAGTAAAAAAAAGTCTTATGGGTTAATTACCTTTATGATAAGATAGAACAAAACCAGACATTAAGCTGTCACCTTCTGCTGCACCTATCTCACAGTTTATACTGCACTGGTTTGTCTTCCTCTTAATGATGTTTTTAGACTGAAAACAAGTCACAGAATTACATCTCAATGGGCTAAGTACACCTTTAGCCAGAGTTGTGACCATTACCTCTTAGATCGCCCACGGCTGCCACCTCCTTTGTGATGCTGTTCATAAGCCATGTTTTCCAGCCAAGATGGTACTTCTTGCTTAGCCTCAACAAGAAGATCAAGCAAGTCCTTGGTGATGTTTATGTTCCTCTCATTGAAGAATGAGGTGGCAAGACCTAACACAAACATTCAGTTTTAGCCCCACACAAAACAAATGCGCTACAACACTTAAACCCATTCCACGCTCCACTTGCAGCTGTGGTAAGTACAGTTATCAGATTCCTTATAGCCAAGCTTGAGAACATGACAATTACCTGAAGAGAAAGTCATTTAAGACCGTTACTCCTCCACAGCTAGTCACAGAGACCCTGGCTATTTACTGACAGACACAGAAGACAAAAAGCTCTGATACCACAAGTAAGCTTGGTAATAGCAACAAAAGCAATAGCTAAAGGACTGGTTGCTTTCCACACTGGCTAGACAGCAGTGACCAGCTTCTGGTCGCAGAAGGCAGCACATTGCAACTAAGTACTTGAGAGAAGGGTAATTTGCCTTAGTCAATACCACTACACCTATCAACTCATGTACAAAGTGCTGTCCATGAAAGTTCTAGATCATACTTACCAAGGTTTCCTACTCGGCCTGTACGACCAATACGATGTACATACTCTTCAATATCACTTGGCAAGTCAAAGTTTATGACATGCTTTACATTTGAGATATCCAGTCCTCTTGCTGCTACCTAGTGGTTAAAGGATTAGATCAAATCTTAGTAAAATTCCACAGGCCAAATATGCTTACCAGCTCAAACTTCAGAGAGTTCACTTACTGCTGTGGCAACAAGAATTGGGCTCTTGCCCGAACGGAACTGGTGCAGCGCTTCCTCTCTGTCTCTTTGAGAGCGATCTCCGTGTATACTTGTACAGGCGTATCCTTCATGGTACAAGAAGTCCTCAAGAGCATCTGCACCCTTCTTAGTTTCCACAAACACCAGAGTCAAGGAATCCTTGCCTAACAATAATTAAATCACAGGTCAGCAGAACAACAGCAGCACAAATACTTGGCTATACCATCTAGTGAGAGGTAGGTTCAGTTCTCTGCTCTTGTTTACTCTATACTGAAGAAACTTGAGACCTCCCCCCCTTTATGTTACCAGAAGGGCTGGCAACAAACTTAAAACTGTCATTTAGCCAGTGGAATACATTGATCTGCATGTTAAAGAAATACCCTTTCATTCACTTACTCAATACAAATTTTTATTACTTGACTCATTAGATTTGCCTCTTCCTTATCTGAAAGCAGTCTTTACCTGTGGCATTTAGCAGGTCAAGCAGAAATGATCGTTTGTCTGACTCTTCCACCCATACTACTTTCTGTGTGATATTCTCAGATGTAGAACCTACTCTGCCAACAGCCAGAAAGATATATTCATCAAGGAAGTCTCGAGCAAGCATCTAAAAAGGGAAGAAAACCCCACAAAATCAGTATTTTTCCCTTTCCACAGATGCAATTTAGGCCTATGAACTGTTAAGATATTTGAACTTTTGTGAAGTACCTGGATTTCCTTGGGGAAAGTAGCACTGAACATCATGGTATGACGAACCCCCTTTGGTGGCATAGTATCTTGTTCCACAATTCGACGAATTTGAGGTTCGAACCCCATATCAAGCATTCTGTCAGCTTCATCAAGCACCAGGTACCTAAATAGTAATAAAAAAGCACAGACACTGGACGACAAGTTCTCCATGAGATGTTTACACAGTTTGAAAGCTAGAACTTATGTATCATGAACTCTACATCTCACTTTAAAAGGTAGAGTAGTTGTCACATGATTAGCATATGGACAAGAACACTTCACTCACTTGCAGAAATCCAATCCAATCTTTCCCCTCTCCATCATATCAACCAGTCGACCTGGAGTTGCTACAAGCAAGTGACATCCACGTTCTAAGTCACGTATCTGCTGACCGATATCTGCACCACCATATACAACACAGGGACGAACTCTGGAACGGTATGCAAACTATAAAACAAAGTAAATTAGCTCTAAGAAAAACTACACCTAAGCTATGGCACAATGATGAACTAGATATACCTTTCTGGCTTCCTCGTAGATCTGCACAGCCAGTTCTCTAGTGGGAGCCAAGACCAGTGAGATTGGATATTGCTTACGGCGTCCATACCTTCCGTTCTCCTGAAGACAAAAAAAAAATACTTGGAATGAGTACCCCAAATACAAGGGGAGTAAAACCAGCTACTATAGGCAACACTGAAGACAGGCCACCAAGTTTGTCTTGATGAGAGAAAAAGCATGGCAGAGAGCCAACTTGTTTTAAGCACTGCACCTGAAGACTGCCCTACTACAGTACCTGATTCAGCTGTTGGTTAATATGTTAACAGCAATATAACTGCACAAGCCTGGTCTCTGCAACCTGCACTGTGATCCAGAACTTAAGCAGCAGACAAATAATAGCCATAAAACCTGTTACTGCCTATCCTACAGTCACTACAACATAGACGTGTTACCAATTAGCTTTTTGGTAGCAAGGGAAGCATCTTTAAGGTTTATACAAAAAGACTTGTGAACAAATCTTTTCCCTAGACAGTTATATCAACTCCTTAGGTAGGAAAAAAAGTGTTCTACAGCCTGTATTTTTCAAGGGAAGTAGCTAAAGTCTTCTAGAAGTTTAGAAGCTTTCCTATCATGTACAAAATAATGATGACATTTAAGCTCAGCTATTGTGTTCAACAGAAAACATCAGCACATGGGGCAAACACATTGGTCATAGCTTTTCCAGGACTAAGTATTTAAATACTTGCCTTCATAGCTCTCAAGGCATCACCAGGGCCATCTGCATAGATCTGGCTCAATATTGGTAGAAGAAATGCAGCCGTTTTCCCAGACCCTATTAGGGCACAATTCAGTATTATTAATAGGTATTTTCAAAGCCATTGTACTGTCATCTGCAGCACTAATCCTGTATCACTAGCATATTCCCAGTAACATATGCACGAGTATGTGGATACCACCTATGCCATTGGAGCACACTCCTTACCCAGCAGTTATCTACAAAAGACTTTCCACTCAGAGCCACAAAACCCTGAAGTGAATGCGACTTAAGCATGAACATTTGTCTCCAGACAAACACAGTAAATTCAGTCAAGCCACATCTAAAGCAGTTGCAAGACTCTAAAGCTAATTCATTTCCAATACCACAGGTATTTCAGCATACTCTGAACAGAATGTTGTACTACCTTACAGACATCTTACCTGCAGCTTAGGGAGCACAAGACCTTACGCCTATTAAGGAGGCTAAGCAGTAAAGAGTTAGAACTTACCTGTCTGAGCACAGGCCATCAAGTCTCTCTTTTCTTTAATAATAGGTATTGCATGTTTCTGGACTGGAGTAGGACGGGTGTAGCGTGTAAGCTCAATGTTTCCCATAATAATTTCTCCCATGTCAACATCACTGAACTGTAAGATATTTAAAACTAGTTAAGATGGAGATACTTCCCTTCAGCCACCATGGAGCACAAAGTCATTTGTAAAGTAGCTTTTCTTTCATCTTTTCCTATAGAACTTGCCTATTAAGTTTACAGATACTAGGAGCTGGTCACCAACAGTCTGTTATCTACTTAGTCCAGTCACACAAGTAATTCTTAAAAAGCCAGCCAAACCTCAAGTACAGACTACGCTAGCGTATTATGCTTAGCACAACACAATGCCTATGCTTAAGCAGTTGCTCCAACTAACTGGCACCTCCAAACACTTCTACTTCTTTACTGTTTAAAGACAAAGCACATAGTTAAAAAGTGAGCTACAAGTGTTAACTGAACAAGTTTACACAGCTTTCTCCCCTATCTTAGTTCATCATATGCAACCCTCCTGTGTGAATCAGCTTAGCAAGACAGTGTTTCCTCCCTAAACTTAAGGCAGCATGACATCATTTCACATGCAAAATAGTCACTATTAGATGCACCAGCAACAGATGTTTTACAAACTTACGCTTTCAATATGTGGAGGACAGTTGCTGCCTGTTGCTTCAACAGGAATGTCATCATATTTCTCAAAGTTAATGCCAGTATTGCTTCCCGAAAAGAGCTCTCTAAAAACAGAAGGGAAAGTATTTCACTTGCTAGTCGTATCAACTGACCCTGTCATGTGAATTTACACTATTCCATTACTTACTGTTCCAGGCGTTCACTTGGGGGAAGAGGCTTTGACCAGTCATCTTCATCTGACTTGTCAGACCAGCGGCTATTCCCTCCACGGTCAAATCTACCAAAGCCACTCCTATCATAGTCGCTACCTCTTCCACGCTCTTCATATCTAAATAGAGCAAGAATATCAGGCCACCATTCCTGGGCAACAGGACTTTTTGACATGCAAAATTAAAAGCTATAATAATCTAGTAGTGTATGCCTGTGTATTACACATACAACTGTAGACCAATTCCAAGTCATCAGATTATCTGTACTTGCTTCTTGACTCAAGAACTGAAATGAGTTTAGTCCCAGCCATCAGACTAGGTCATGTTATTCTTTGTCATAGACAGGAGAGTTGGTCATGATTTCACAGCTCAGTTTAGCTTAACACACTAAACCTTGTAATGAAATAAAAATTTTAATAAGTGTAACAAATGTAAAGAATCAGTCATCTGCCAGCAGAGCTGCAATTCAAGTTGCTCAGTCTTTGCCATTTTTTTGTAGGAAGCTTTGCTTCAGTCTCTTAGGAGATTGCTTGGTACTCCCCCCTTTCTCTGTGCCTCATTTTACATAGGTCTCCCATGTCCAGACAAACCCTCAAGTGCTGTAATTTGTTCCTTTAATTCCCCCACCACAGGTGACCAAACCAAATACTTCAAATACATGTCACAGTATTATTTTATAAAGAGGGAGCTCACCTGTATTACTGACTTGGAAAGAAGGTGGAAAAAGTCCTTACCTCAACTGTTTAGTTTTTGTTCTGGTAAATCATGTTTGAGAAAAGTCTGGATACAGGACTAGCGTCAGCTTTACTAGTTGATAAAGGTCACTCTCACCACACTTGTGCATACAACGCATGATGTGTGTAAGACTGATCAAGTAAGGTAGAGAACCTGCAAGAGTCTCACCCAGTTTTATTAACTACACTTTTTAAACAAGGAAAAAATACTGAAAATAAAAAAAAAAAAAATCAGTTTTGATCTATTTTGTGTTCCCAATAGCTCTTCATGATTTTTCTGGAAGTAGCTCCCCATCTAGCACTTTTTTGGCGAAATAGTTAAGTCAGCAAGTCATTATAATAGCAGTGAGTGGCTGGTGGTGGACTACAGGGCACAGTTTTCCAAACATGCAAGTTTCCCATCCTTGAAATCATGTAGCTTTAAAAGCAAGATTTGTCTCACTCTCTCCTCCCACCTCATCTTGTTGTTCACACCTAGAACTCTTAATTTTAAGATCAAGATTAGAAGTCCACTACTAGAACCAAGTGAGACAGACTTCATATGCACCACCCAGACCCATAAGTACTTGCCTTCCTCCTCTTGATCCATTTCCACGGTCAAAGAAGCTTGATTTTGCTCCACGGTCAGACCGTGCACCAAAACTGCTGTATGCATCCTTGTCTCTGCTAGAACTCCAGCCACCACTATCAAAACCTAGAAGGGAAAGGTATTTCAGCCATACATTACATAGTCTAGGCTTTTACAAGAAAAAAAACCCAAAGTTCTGTGTGATAAGTCTTCAATGGAAGGTCTACAGTATTGAAAGGCAGGCAGTCCTTCAAGAATGGGACATGTACAGACTTATTCAAATAGGGACTAAGCATTTCTCAGCACCTATCAGAACTTGCTGAAACCCCTCTGCTCACATACAAGCATACTATGTTTTAAAACACTGCACTTGCCTTATTGTTAGTATTTAAGTTTGCCTACTCTAGAAAGATGGGCATCAGAATAAACATTAAGATATTAAGTCTTGCCAAGCATAATCTACATTATCTCTCCAACTTCAACACAAATACTCAACGATGCATTTAGTTTTTGTGAAGTTAACAAGGCCTCCAGTGTAGATGAATAAACGGTCCTTGTATTAGAAATTTATAGATGTCTAGAATGTGTTGTCATGCACAGAGCAATCTGATCTGCACAGATTAATACAAATTAACAGCACCAGGCAGAAATAAGAAATGCGAGTTCTTCATTATGAATTACCACATTGAATTTTTCTACAGCACTTTTACTTAAGTAGGCATCTACTGTAGGTAGGTGTATTTTAACTCTAAGGAGAGGAGCCAAGTAGAATAGAAAGTGCATCAGCTTGCAAACACCACCAAGTAAAAGACCTTGGTTTTATTCAGCTACCAGGGGTTGGGAGGTAGGCAGAAATGTAGAGCATTAAACAGTGCTTTGGTACTATGCTGCTTTGTTACCAGACTAAGAAATTACAAGTTCTGATTCAGAGTTCCAACCTTCAGAAGTTTGAAAACATGACACAACCAGAGTCTCAGTTATTGGATTCTAGCAGATACAAAGTGAAATAATTAAGTAGATAAACAAAAAACATCACTATTAGTGAGCACACTTTTGCCAGCTCCACAGCACAAAACTAGTCAAGACCTATGCACCAGACAATAAAAGCAACCACGCAATAGAATTACTTCAAAGAAAGGGGTTGTTCTAGGCTTTCTCCCTCTGAAAAAGCTTTGCTACAGCAACTACCCTACCTTATTAGATGTTCTCTGTATATCTCATTCTCCTCCTCCCCACTTCTTTTTTTAAAGAAGTTCTACTCACCAGAATCTAGACATATGCTAGTCACAGGGAAACTTTAAAAACTGTGATATCTGTAACTCATTTGGTCTAACTGAAACAGAGAGCAAAAAAAACAATCCATGCATAAAGTTTATTAGCGCACAAGTCTGGAATGCTTCAAGACCTCCAAAATACTTTTAAGAAGTAACTTTAGTCCTTAAGGATAAGTTAACTTCACAGAGATTCCTGACAGATCAGGAATACTATCATCACTTCATTACTACATGAGAAAGTTATTTGTAGCTTGTTTAGAAGGCATCTAAATCCAGATTTTACTATGAGTAACCTCTCAACCACACTAAAAATATTGGGGTATGTCATCCTGCCAAGAGATCTAACAGCAGTGGTACTAACAGAGCAATCTTCAGTAAGATATAGACATAGTTTCTCAATATTTAAAAAAAGGGGGCTGACCCTGTACTGCATTAAGATCATCTACCAAGTCTGAAGAGTTCCAAAAAGGAGTCAAATTATTATACTCCAAATAGCATACAAAGTAAGTGTACTCATCCAGCTTATTACACTAGTTTCTGAAGCTGGTACCTTGCCACATTTTTCTTTAAGGTAGTGCAGCAATTCTAGTCCAAGTGTCAACAAATGTATGTATATATATCCCCTGCTTGACAATTAGGGCCATTAATTCCACTTTCAGGTTGATATTCCTAGTTTGATTTCACTTGTGGATCATCATAAAACAGAGGTCCAGGCCACACAACTTATAGAATGGCTTGGGTTGGAAGGAATCTTAAAAGATCACCTAGTTCCAACCCCTCTGCCATGCGCAAGGACATCTTCCACTAGACCAGGATGCCCAAAGCCCCATCCAGCCTGGCCTTGAACACTTCCAGGTATGGGGCATCCACAACCTCTCTGGGCAACCTGTTCCAGTGCCTCACCACCCTCACAGTAAAGAATTTCTTCCTGATATCTAATCTAAATATCTCCTCCTTCAGCTTAAGGCCATTACCCCATGTCCTATCACTCCCTGCCCTTTTAAACAGTCCCACTCTCCAGCTTTCCTGTAGGCCCCTTTTAGCTACTGGAAGGCTGCTAGAAGGTCTCCCCGGAGCCTTCTCTTCTCCAGGCTGAACACCCCAACCCTCTCATCCTGTCTTCAGAGGAAAGGTGCTCCAGCCCTCTGATCATCTCCATGGCTCTTCTCTGGACTCGATCCAACAGATCCATGTCCTTCTTACATTGAGGACTCCACAGCTGGACACACTACTCCAGGTGTGGCCTCATGAGAGCAGGGTAGAGAGGGACAGAATCACCTCCCTCGACCTGCTGGTCACACTTCTTTTGATGCAGCCCAGGAGATGGTTGGCTTTCTGGGCTCTGAGTGCACACTGCCAGCTCACGTTGAGCTTCTCATCCATCAACACCCCCACGTCCTTCTCCTCAGGACTGCTCTCAATCCATTCTCCACCCAGCCTGTAGTTGTGCTTGGGATTGCCCTGATCCGTGTGCAAGACCCTGCACTTGGCCTGGACCTGCCTGTCAAGGTCCCTCTGGATGGCATCCCTTCCCTCCAGCGTGCCAACCACACCACACCCCTTGGTGCCATCAGCAAACTTGCTAAGGGTGCACTTGATCCCACTGTCCACGTTGCTGACAAAGACATTTAACTCCCGGTCCCAATACCAATCCCCAAGGAATGCCACTCATCACTGATCACCCCTTGGACATCAAACTGTTGACCAAACACAATTCTGAGTGCGATCATCCAGCCAGTTCCTTATCCATTGAGTGGTCCATCTGTCAAATCCATGCCTCTCCAATTTACAGACCAGGATGTCATGTGGGACAGTGTCAAACACTTCGCACAAGTCCAGGTAGACAGTCTCTCCTCCCTTACCTGCCAACACTGTAACCCCATTGAAGAAGACCACCAAATTTGTCAGACACGATTTACCCTTAGTGAAGCCATGTTGGCTGTCACCAATCACTTGGGGAAAGCTTTTCTTGTTGCCCTTGACATCCCTCGTCAGATTTAATTCTATCAGGGCTTTAGCTTTCCTAACTTGATCCCTGGCTGCTCAGACAACTTCTCCGTATTCCTCCCAGGCTATCTGTCCTTGCTTCCAGCCTCTGTAGGCTTCCTTAGCATGCTTCCCCTGTCAGTACCTATTAAAATCATGAAGATGCTCAGCTATTCATGAACACAAACAACAGCTACTTTTAAAGTATTAAGTCCACTGCCTTAAGCAATTTATTACTTAGCTGCAAGTAAGACCAATTGTGCAACTTTAATAGCATCTATGAATTACTATACCATCATCAGCTACAGAGGAAAGCGAGAACCTCAAGCTAGAAACTACACACTATTTGTTTCTAGAGCATGTCTAAGGGAACAACACACAGGAGAAACATGTAATTCTTTAACTATTATTGCATTCAGAAACTTGATAAAAGAAAATTAACACTTTCACAGAAGCCCATATGGTCACAGTACATGAAGAAGACAGTTCTAGTAGATTACTGGAACACAGTTCTACCATGTAGTTTAACTGATTTTTACAACAATAAAACTTTAAGGAGGTTACTACACCTGTAAAGCTGCATCAAGAGTTTTATAACATGGTCAAATACCACTACTATCAAAGGTCTCTTTTGCCTGTTGCTTGCTAATGTGCGCACCTTGAAAAAAAAAAAATCTGTTCCTAGAAATCCCAAGGAGCAGCCAGTATACAGAATAGCTTCAACACAGCCAAAGAAGCAATCATTAATTTACTTGTAAGTAACAGATGGAAATATCACTTTTATGAAAGTGCAACTGTGTAACAGACTTCAAATCATCCTATAAGGCAGCCCACTGTACTGATGAGATCCACTTTGTTTCTCAGTCAGGGCCCTGAACCAGAATCATAGCTTTTCCATTTAGCCATCATGAACCTTGTCACAGGGAGCCACGAGGAGTCTAGTGATACAGTACTCAACCAGGTTTAAAGGAGTTTTGAAATGTTAAGTTTACCAACGAAAGCTGGCAGCCTATGTTCTATTAATTGAACAAGCCACAGGTCAAACTTTACTTTCATGACTTGTTTTCCTTTTTTTTTTGCAAGGCAAAGCGTTAAGCCCCCAGAAAAGCCACATGATCACATGTACATGTCTGAACTCTGGTCTTGCACAGAAAAGATGACAGTGACAGTCCTATGCAAAACAGGTCACGATACAAACTGAAGGTTAAGACTAAGTATCCCTTCCTATCTGATATCCCCCAAAATTAAACTGGAGTTTGGTACAAATTACCATATAGGGAAAGAAAATCCATAAGCAGCAAAAGCCCACAACCCAACTTTAAGTTGTTTCCTAATTTTGAGAAACCCGCACCTTCCTCTCAGGTTTAGCTAGTCCATTTATTGGAAGATTGCTCACATTTGAGGTTAATATGATTAGGAACTTCAAGAGCATTGAGCTTCCAACCAGTCCCTCTACTTTCCCTGAAACATACAAATCTAGTAACAGGTTGTTTGGAGCTTTATGCCATGCTTCTTTTAGGTTAAAACCACCCACAAAAGACCACAAACCAAAACACGAATACACACCAGCTTGGACACATGCAAAGGCAAGACAAAACCAGACTGATCTGTTACTTCAAATGGCATAGAACCAGAATGAAGCATTTTTCATCTAGTCAAATTTAAAATTACATAGCTCCAGAAGTATTGTGAGCTAGATCAGCATTTATTTCAATATTCTCCTTCCACCCACTCCTAACAGAGGGAGTTCTCTTGCTGTATTGAAAACGGAGTCTGTGAAAAGTCCACTACTTTAGAAACAGATGGGATCTACTATGAAACTTCAATTCCTTAAGGTGTAGCACAGCAGAAAGTATTTTGGCTCCTCCATTCCAGTATTTCAATAGGTGAGAGAAAATGTTTCTCTTGTATCTACACAAGCCATCAGACAGGGTGATAATGCGTGCTATAGAATCTGCAATTTTTATGCATTACTAATAAATGTCATGATTTACTTCACTGAAGCACTTTACAAAATTTTTCTTGTTTTGAAAATGAAGTGCAAGATAGAGGCCATTTCTCAGCATAAACCCCCATGTAAATATATGATCAATATCAGTCATTTATTTCATGTTCCATTCACCAGCATCCTGCATTTTCCTTCTGCAAGTACTCTTGTGGACTTCCATAAAAACTGCAAAAGGCTAAAGAAGGATAACATCTGTTTTCTTTCTCATGCTCCCCAGTTAAGAGCAAGTTATGCAAAATATCAATTTAAAAAGTGAAACTGTGCTATTTGTCCATATTAAACTGGTTAGTACAAGTTACACATCACAGACACTAGCAGATAAAGTGGTAATCCCCAAATCGATACTCAAGATTACAGAGCTAGCCAAGTTAAAATGGGAGAGTCCATCTTGCTTCAGTTAACTGCTTAATGAAATACAGAAGATATTTTGCCAGTCAGATACTGAACTTTACTTTAGAGCATAGCCTGGTGAAAGAACCAACAGCAGCACACTAAAAGCAGAAGATGAAGTTGCAGTGTTTTGCACAGAATAGTCAAGCAGCCTGTACAATCACTTTTAACAACGCTGTCAAAGCCTTTTAACAGTCTGTTCCTAGAGATTCACGAGGCCGAGAATCAGTTACAAGTGTTGTCTCTGTATTTCTAATACATACCCTGTTTCGAAGCTTCCCTGTTCCGCAAGTGAGGAGGAATGTATCTGCCTTCTAAAGGACAAAAGAAAGGTAGCGTTACAAGATTGCGGCATTAGCACCTTTTGAGGTATTAGTCTTTCCAACAGCTTTTGCTTAGAAAAAAATTTGCCTCACAAGCTTTAAGTCCTCTTAGACAACGTTTAAACAAGAGTCCTTTAACACAGGGTTTAATATCCCAGAGGACCAAAGCAGTGAAGATTAAGTTCTTGCATACTTGTTTAGATAGGTGGAGGTTTTTTGTTTTGGTTTGTTTGTTTTAAGGCACAGATGTCTGCTATTTCTTTAACCAAGTCATACGTCTCCTTTATGGATATTACATTACCTGTGACAAAAGCCTGCCTTCATAGACCTCATTAAGGCTTAACCTACTGCCAGATATCTGAGCAGCCTAAGATTTTAACTGTGTCATTCAAGTACTGGCACTAACTATTATTACTACCAGTATTTTTCCTTCCCCTTGAATTCAACTATCCCCATCAGTTCAGATCAAACCAGAAGCCACATGTAATTGCTTCTGAATAGCATTCATTTACAATCCAGAAGCATCTGTCTGCTAAGCAACATGAATCAGAATGTGCCAGGCACAAGCTGAATGTGAATTCCTGGAAGATTCCCCCCTCTTAACATACTTAAGCCTTGCATGTCAGAGAATGCAGTTTAGAATGCAGTTTCTACTCAATGAATTAGCATTAGCAGTTAACTATTAAAAAAGTTTTACCTCCAAACATTCCAGTACCAGCTGGATGTTTTGAGAAGACAGATCATCGCATTACTACTACAATCAGTGGCCTCAGTTGTTCAACAGAAAAGGCAACAGAAAAATCTGGGACAAAATTGGAACACTAAGTTCTCTCTAGTTAAACACTTAAGAGATTTACACATGCCATACTACTGCTAAATTAAATGCTCCTATCAAAAGTATACAGTGTTTTCAAAGTAGGCATAACTAGCAACCTCCTTAATTTCTACATTAGCCTCTGTGAATCTTTGCTTCAGAGGTTACTTTTCACAGCTACAAAACTTGTTACTAAAACTGTGCGTTTGCAAGGTTGAGAACATGTGTATACTTACTGCTTGAAGAGCTTCCTTCACTCTGAGAGTCTGAGGAATTCAAGTCTAGACCAGAAAACTAGAAGAAACAAAACAAGTACCAACATGTTATATATCATTAATTTATCCTAAGACACAAAAAGCCTTTTGCTAATCAAGAACAAGCAGCGTTCCAACAAGTTATCACTAGGAAAAAAATTTATACTGCCAGTTTGCATCTCCTACAAAAGAGAACAAAAACCCTAGTACTCAAGGCCATACCATCTTCAAGTGTCCTTGAATCCACCAATAAACATGCACCACACAGGCAGCAAAGCCAGAAGAGTATCTTACTCCTACCAAAACAAATACCACATATATCTGCTTCACACACTATATACAGGCTTAACAGCTATTAAAAGTTTCTCAGTCCGTTCAAATTCGTTCTGATTGAGATCAATGCCTTTTTTTCCCCTCAAGGTCTACAGAGACTGTAACACAAATAATACCAATTCAGTTGGGTACTTCACTTGCAGAGACTCAGCTATTTCTTTACACCACATTAACACTACGGAGATTATTATAATCTTCCTGTTTGAAGCAGCTACTGTTCACAAAACACGAGGTGACTTATTCCTACAATTACTTCATCAAATAAAATTTTAGTTCGCTTTTCTAAAGCTTCATTTGCAGCCTTCAGTCTCACAGTAAAGTCTACCAAAAGGTTATTTCAGTTCAGGCACTACTGGAAGGTAACCCAAATGCTTTTGGTCAAACACAATATGGATTCATTTCAGCAGAAGGCAGTGGGCAACTCACAAAGCTTAAGCACCAGCTTACAGTTGTTTACCTGCACAACAATATTAGAAGCTTATTTGGAAGAGTAAGATGTTTAAATGTAACTGAATTTTATGGAAGACCAATTGCACAGAAGTGTCTTCCAGTATGACCTGAATCACTCCGAAGCAAGAATCCCAATGCACTGTCCTTTTAGATGTCCAGTTGTGCATGCTGCCATTTAGGACATTCAGATTCTTGAAAAATCCTCCTACGGCTGGCCTCGTATCATCCTCTTTAAAGCTACTACTTAAAAATCTGATCTCTTTAGTTGATCCAAGCATCAACATGAGGCTAAAGAGATTCTTATTTGAACAGTAAACAAAAACATAAGATTCTCTAGTAGGTAGAAGTGGCTCTCCAGGGGCAGGCAAGAGAAGTGATCCATGTATCTTCTCGGACTGGACCTCTACCGTGGGGGCAACGCTTGCCAAAATCTGATCTCGGAGATGGCGCAGCGACGAAGCCCGGCGCGGCCGCCATCTCAGTGCGGCGGTGCAGCCGGCACTGCGGGTTGGGATTTTCGGCGCAGCAGGGAGCAGCCGCAGCCGCCCAGCTAATCCG